>JAPWLS010000952.1:0-27985 GCA_028551675.1 Tineola bisselliella
GTAGGATAGGCAGAGGGGGTCTCGGCACCTGACCTGTACTGCAATTGCATCCGCAATGGAACGATTGCATGTGGGATTGGGAGCTGAGCCCGCTCTCGCGGTACCCAGCGTTGCTCCCGCAACGGAACAACCTGGCGTGCTGTTTGAGTAGGATAGGCAGAGGGGGTCTCGGCACCTGACCTGTACTGCAATTGCATCCGCAATGGAACGATTGCATATGGGATTGGGAGCTGAGCCCGCTCTCGCGGTACCCAGCGTTGCTCCCGCAACGGAACAACCTGGCGTGCTGTTTGAGTAGGATAGGCAGAGGGGGTCTCGGCACCTGACCTATACTGCAATTGCATCCGCAATGGGACGATTGCATGTGGGATTGGGAGCTGAGCCCGCTCTCGCGGTACCCAGCGTTGCTCCCGCAACGGAGCAACCTGGCGTGCTATTCGAGTAGGATAGGCGGAGGAGGCCTCTGCACCTGACCTGTACTGCGATTGCACCCGCAATGGGATGATTGCGTATGGGATTGGGGGCTGAGGCTTACTCTGTATAGTTGATACGTGTCCGTCTGGCACGTGGTCAACGTATATTTGTTTATTTGTTCCAGATCGCATTAAACTTTGATTTTTTATAACTACCTACTGTGTCGATTCAATTTGTTTAAGTGTTTAGTTTCTAGTTTTGTTTATTTATTAATATATGTGTTGTGTAAAATTCTCTTTTTCGTTTAAGTTGTCTAGTCTGACCCATTCGAGAACCCCACTGTATAATCGTAGGAGTTTCTTCTTGCACATAATCAGCCCACGGAAAAACGTCATTACAACTGGCGCCCAACGTGGAGCCGAAGTCTTACAAATGAATGATGAGCAAGTGCACGCCTTTAGTGCCTATGCAAATAAAATACATTTACTCAGCTGTCATCAAAACAAAAGAAGATAGTTAAATAGTTGAAGTATTCGAGATGTGTTCGAAACTATAATAGTGTTTATTTTGCCGCGTTTATGTTACTTCCTTGTCAAGAAAACATATTGATGACATTTATCAAACAAAATTAGTATCTTAATTAAAAAACAAATCAACATAATATTTAATGACATATATTGCAATACTGCGTGATGATATTTGAAACTATCGTCAAACTATAATAGTGTTTATTATGCCGCGAAGACGTGATCATGTTTCGTGTAGGTAGGCACACATTATGGAGAAAATTCACATGTGTTATTCAAAACATTAAAAGAAAGAGCTCATTGAATTTTGAATGAAGCAATCTAACCTTCCTCAAGTAAATTAAAAGTTATTATCTAAACTCTGATCCTTCAATTAAATTGGATTAAAGGAGTCGTTGAATTAATTCACTTAGATGGCATTAATGTTAACAAGAAAGTTTTTTCAGTGCATTTCCGTGAATTTTTGTCGCGTATGTAAATGACGACACGTATTATCATTATTTTAAATTGTGTGTAAAAAAGTGTTTAAGAGGAAATAATTAATTGCTATTTTTATAATTCAGGCGTTTAATAAACTTTTATATACATAGGTATCTACACGTTTTTAATAATTATTTTTTAAACTTACAAAATGTTACTCATGAATTCACCAATTGAATAGTAGCACTTGTTCATCCCTACTTAATATTATAAATGTGAATGTGAGTTTGTTTGTTACGTTTTCAAGCAACAACTTCTTAACCGATCATCATGAAACTTTGTACACATATTTTTGGAGGTACTAGAAGTAACATAGGATACTTTTTATTTAAATAAAACTAGTTTTTTACTATAGTTTCCAACTGACTATAGTTTCAGCTGTTTGGAATCATATTGATTCATTTCTATTGAAATAATCTCTGATACTTATTTAATGGCTTAAATGCGAGCGAAGCCGCGGGTAAAAGCTAGTTAAAAATACGTCGAGATTCTTTTTAAATATGTTAAAATTATCAATATCTCCTTATAACACTAGGTCAGGAGTCGGCAGACTTATCAACCAGATGAGCCGAATATTAAGTTTGTAGATTTTTCCATGCCTTCAGAGAGCCGCAACATGAACTTTATTATATACTATTGTATTGTAAGAAGAGCCAGATAATCCTATGGCAAGAGCCGCGGTCTGCCGACCCCTGCACTAGGTAAATGGTTAAATATCCATTGGCCCATACCGCTCTAAATTTTTGTCTAGGGATCATTTATTTGTTTAAGTTCGCTGGAAAATATTTCTTCAAATCAAGATACATATATAGCAGAGATGTTCCGACTAGTCGGCCACTATCGTAGTCGACTATCCGGCTTCTTACTTTGCGTCTATTTCTCAATAAAATGTATGTGTTACTTCCTTGTAAAGAAAATATATTGATGACATTTATCAAACAAAATTAGTATCTTAATTAAAAAACAAATCAACATAATATTTAATGACATATATTGCAATACTGCGTGATGATATTTGAAACTATCGTCAAACTAGTGAGCTGTAAAACTCAAAAAACTTTTTTTGTTATTTATATTTGTCCACATGTCAGTAGTGACTGAAATTGCAGCGAATCAGCTGTAAACGAAGCGTCACGGGAATCCCCTAAACCGTAATCGGCTTGGTCCGGCTAGTCGGCCAAAGTCATAATCGGCGCATCTCAAATATATAGTATAATGATCCTATATCATAATAAATATCCCGTATTTTAAAAACCCAACACTGAAATTATGTAAAAAATAGCTGTTAAATATTCTAATTGTGATGAATAAATTATAAGTACCTATATCTGAAATTCTTTTTTACTTCGTCGGAAATATTACGTTTTATTGTCGAGAAAGTAATTTTCCCCGAGTTTGTGATTGAAGGCTTTAACATTTTTGATTGTGTTAACGTCTTAAATTACATTATAATCGTTGGAGACGCGCTGTATAATGGTTGATGATGTCTTTTCTCTTTTGTTTTACTTTTGTGATCAGCAAGTCTCATTTATACTGAATATGCTACTTTTTTCTATGATACAATAAACTGCAAACAGCTGATGCCTGTGGGCTTATCACGAATTTTAGTCTGGCTTTCGAACCGAGTTCGCTTCAAGCGATTTGTATGGAAATTTGGAACTACAATATTTTAGATACTTTTTGTTAATTTTCGAACGTCTCGATCTTTCGTTCATTTGATAGATTGCTGGTGCTCGTTAGTCGTTAGTAAAAATTCATGACCCCGATTGCTCACGGATCCGTTTTACTTGTGACAGCTCGATTCGAAAGCCAGACTAAATTCGTGATAAGCCCACTGTATTCCGTTAAGAACCTAGATTTTTAATGGTCGTCACGTTTATTATTTCATTTTACATGTCCTATAATTATGGGTTTCACCTTTATTAAAAAGCATAATGTATTTTCGAGAAGGTCTCGGGCTTTAATAGTGAAAAATGTAACGAATTTTAATGACAAACAGGCACGTCCGACGTCGGGATGACGAGGGACTTTTGCTGGTGAAAAAGCTCTGCTACAAACGGACTGAAATGTTTTGTTTGCCATACCACAACTAGAGGTATATTCTGGTGTTAAATCAACTCGATTTTGTAATCGTTTTGCTTTCATATTAATTAATGTAACAAATTCAACTTTAACTGTTAACTGACTTTTATTTTACCTAAATATACTGTAAAATATGTAAATACTAGCAGTTGACCCCGACTTCGTTTGCGTAATAATGAAGATATAAAGTACTATGAAGTTTAATGATGTTTCATATTTCAACGACGCCTGCCTTTTATGGCAATTTTTGGCAATCTTGGGTTATATTATTGTAGTTTTAGTAAGGATCCTTATTTTTTCCTGTAATTTATATAGCCTATATTGATCAGTGATAATGCAGCATTCAAATGGTGAAAAAATTTTTGAAATCCGTCCAGTAGGTTTTGAGCCAATTCGTTACAAATATACAAATCTTTCCTCTTTATAATATTAGTATAGATATAGATGTACGTACTATATGTACTCGTAGACTATGTAGATTTCTATTTATTAAGAAATCCTATTTAGTTTTTATATTCAGTTAAGATTCTATAGAACTGGTAATGGTTTTGTGGATAAAAGTTATAGAGATAATAATAAAAATGGTTGGTAATTACCGCTTTGTAGACATGTGTGTCACATTTTAGAAAGCGCCATCTATGATCGGATGGAGGAAGCAACACAATTGTTTTATTTAGTTCATTATAGACACTTTTAACCAATAGCAATTCGAACTAAATTCTATCGTATAGTGCCACAGAATAGCGCCCCGTTCTCTCTCGGGACAGAGTCGTGAATTTTGACGAAAGGTCGCTGTATATTTTCTGTTCTGTAAGAGAAATATGTTGTGAGCTCCACAAAGGATTCCTCTGGGAATTTAGCAATTGCTTAACGAACTGTAAATACTGTACTGTGTAGTTTTATTTGCCACAAGGAGAAATTACAATTTTTTTTTATTTATTTACTTTTAGCAAATGGGCTCCAATAGAGCGCTTTTACTCGTCAATAGATATACAAATATAAATGAAATAAATTTATTAATTTAATAATTATCAATTTGATTTAGCTGCTGTATACTGGCATTGTCCACTTACATACTAATGTCATAATAATATATAATAAATCTACTATGATGTAGAAGAATAGCTGCTGTATACTGGCATTGTCATCCTATTTATATATACAAAGTATTTTTCTACTGTGTGTAAGTCAGAGTGTAAGCAGCAATAAGCACTTTTGCCGTGAGTTACATAAGCAGAAGATATAAAATGTTAATTGAACCATTAGGATTCCTTCCCAGGAGGTCGGATGAAGGAATTATAATAGCATTTAAGTTAGTATATAAGACCAGTAGGGAAAATATTGATTGTTCACTTAGTTGGTAATACTCTTAGAGTTAAGTCAATACTGCTTGTAAATAAATTTCTTTTTAAAAACACTTCTGTATGTGTCTTCAATTTAACTCGTGTTCAATTGTTTAATTTGTAATAGTGGCGAAGCGAGGAGGGGGGACATGGGAGGCATCATGCTGGATTTTTTTTTAATTATAATTGATTTCTGGAAATATTATAAATTTAGAGCCAGTGTTGAGGCTATGACTTTATTAATTTATTAATTTGTGAGTATATTTTTCATATAATATTATATAGTTTACGAATTTAAGAAGAATTGAATTGAAGAGTGGTAGGCAGACTGATGATGAAATTAGCCCAGTATGCCGTCCTGGGGAAGTACCGTCACTTTCAGACGGAACACCCGTGAAGTGACCTAGTCGCGTTTCGGGATCAGCTTGGCTCCTCAAGCCGGTATAGTGTCTGTGGTAACAGTTGTCTATGCTCATGGACCGCACTCTAGCTTAACATCAGGCGGAGTGTGCTCATATGCTGGGCTTTCAATTAAAAGAAAAAGGTTTCCAATAAAACGCCTGAATTTTTACAATTTGCAAATTATTATAATGCTAAAAATACCAATCTAAAACAGGAGTAGTATGTAGTAGGGAGAGTATTGTGCTATTCCTGTGACTGCTAGTGATGACCTGATTAATTTATTCCGGTATCGAGCAGACAGACAATCTATTATTCATATCTCAGACTAACTTAGATCAATGTTATATAAATAGGTACCTAGGTAGGTAGGTATATCGTGTGGAGATATTGTAGCGTAATAAAACGCCTGAATTTTTATTAAGCAATACATAGGTATATGGAATTTGTTTAGATCAGCGGTTCTCAAACTTTTTTGGCGAAGGAAAAAGCCTTAATATAATTATAAAAAAACTGATTTATATGTATTTATGAATAATCATATTGCAATGTAATATTTAGTTGGAATATTTAGATGTAACCTTATAATCTCCCTTTGGTAGGTATTTTTTGCAGTATTTTAGCCCTAGGGTTCCGCGGAACACCACTTTGAGAATGACTGGTTTAGATTATATAGGTACTATGTTTAGAGAAACTTAAGTGAAATAATATTGTGGATTAAAGTGGATTAAAAATATAATTATCACAATGCATTGTGGCAATAAAAAAACAAGAATGATGACACTGACAGAATAAACGTCAAAACCCCAAATCTTCTTAAATAAGTATTTTCGGCCTGTAGAATCGACCGCCACATATGTAGCACATTATTTATACAAATTTTAAATAGGTGAATATCTCAATCGAGTGAATTTTTAATAATTCCTTTTGAAAATAAAATATTTGAAACCATATAATTGCTATAATTAATTTTTTTTTAAATATATTTTATATACATATTACAGGACATATACATGTATTTTATATACATACATATATGTTATTAATTTGACATTTACTGTGGAATCTGATTTATAAATTGTTATTTACAAAAAAATCAGTTTTTTTTATTATTATTCTTTCATGTACAGGCTGTGATTGACGAGTTTCTTGTGATATTCTTCTCATCATACGCTTTTCCGAAGTCATTGTAGAGTCTAACGATGAGCAAGCGCACGCCTTTAGTGCCTATACTAATAAACGATTTTCATTTCATTTCAATTATTAAATATTCTGTTTGCCATGCTATCTATTACGCGTTTAATTAAAATTATTAAGATACAGATGATGAGATGCTGAATGAACAAAACGTGAGAGTTTTTGAGACGAATCGCAGGTGCGAATCGATTTATACTGAACTAGCTGTTGCCCGCAACTACGTCTGCGTAATAATGAATGAAATAAATCTAATAAGATTTATACAAACTTTCATCCCCTATTTTATCCCCTTGGGGGCAGAATTGATCAAAATCCTTTCTTAGCGGATGCCTACGTCATAACATCTACCTGCATGCCAAATTTCAGCCCGATCCGTCCAGTGGTTTGGGCTGTGCGTTGATAGATCACTATGTCAGTCAGTCACCTTTGAGTTTTATATATATAGATAGATATGAGTGTCTACTTCGTTATGCGCAAACTTTGCATAGAAACTCCGCACTTCACCAATTTATGTATAGTTCTGTATACATATATTCGAACAAACAGGGGTGTCAATTGCAGGAAGACATTGACGACGTAGGTTAGTTTTGGATAATTTTTTGGAGTTTCTCACTTTAAAAATTCCAGAATTTAAAAAAAAAATCAATTAGACCTCCAAATTTTGATCAGAATAACCCTTTACAGTGTACCTTTACACAGTCGCGCTGACGTCATCGGTTCTCGAGATACAGCGATTTGAAAAAAGTATTACTTATATGGTGCGTAACAGAAAAATGTGACGGCAAATTTCTCTCATACCTCGATAAAGAAGTTTCACTTCAAAAATAAAAGGTATAGAATCTGCAGGATGGATATCAGTTTAGCAGTTCCGGCTGAGCAAGATGGTTCAGTTTAGCATCAGTGGCTCCCTCTTCTTTAATTATTATTTTAGTAGATTTAGGTAAGGCACTATGGGACAAATAAAAGCCCCAAATTAAAATAAATATTAAAAAACACAAATAGAGGTTCAACCAAGACAATCTTGATTCGTGCACAAAGAAACCTTGTTATTGAAAAGTGAAATCGTATTTTCTTTTATTCACAAAAGGACAGACCTATTGTATGTGTATACCAATAAAACACCATGTTTCAGTTCCCACGTTCTAAATATGTCGAAGGGGAAGCCTAAAAGCCTTTATTTACAATTACATACAATCATAGTTGGAAATACAATTTCTTTTCGAGTTGAATATAATAAATTATAATGGTAGGATCTACAAAATCGCAGAACAGGAGAGCGATTTAAAGTTGTCATTGTGCATTGTATCTCAGAAACCATTGAGAAAATGTTACTTTTTTTTTCATAAGCTACATAAAATAGCAAGGGCCCCTGTACTAGGTTCGAAATCCTGTCCTACTAACCCCGGTTACTGAAATAGAATGAAGATGATGAAGAAAGAAAACAGGGATAGAAATATATAATATATAAAAACTGAAGAAAACAATATATATATAAATACATACACATACACACACACACACACACATACATACACACATATATACATATACATACACATACAAACACAATAATGTATGTATATTTGTCTTCTTAGGACAGTATAGTGGAGGCAACATGTTAGACTACTGTGAAAAACATATTATTGTTAAAGGATACGATTCTTTTGTTTCTTTTTTTCAGTAATTGTTTTTAGAAGTGAGACTTGAAGGGAGTCACAATTAAGACTTGTCTCATTGCTGGAGATTTTCCAGCGGCGAGCAGCTGCCACAGTTAATGAATCAGAATGAAGGCTTTGAAAGTAGGTTGTATGTAAATGTATAAGTGATAAATAAATCCCTACTAATATTATAAATGTGAATGTGAGTTTGTTTGTTACGTTTTCACGCAACAACTACTTAACCGATCATCATGAAACTTTGTACACATATTTTTGGAGGTACAAGAAGTAACATAGAATACTTTTAATTTAAAAAAAATATATATTAAAATATATATTAAAATATATAAATATATATATTCCCAATTGACTATAGTTTCAGCTGTTTGGATTTTTGTATATTTATTTATATTTCCATCTGTCATTTTTATATATGCAGTATAAAACTATTTGAATTTTTGAGGTTAGGTGTCATTTTTATGGTTAGATGCTACTTTATTATTTTGGATTTTGCTGATACTTATTTAATGACTTAAATGCGAGCGAAGCCGCGGGTAAAAGCTAGTAGTGAAATAAAATAGCTAAACGCAAGTGCATAAATCTTTTCAGCGACATCGCCTTTGAATAGTTTTACTTATCTGTAGATTTCAGACGACGTTCATTTTTCAGCAGACTGCATTTCAATAGCTGCAACTATTTACTGAAAGGACAGTTTAGAAATGAAAGCGTTTAAAATGCATAAAGAGATACAATTTTCCCTTGAAATTACTTCATAATATTTACAATCGTTTTTGGGATTAACGCAGACACATTGACATATATATAAAACTCAAAGGTGACTGACTTAGTGATCTATCAACGCACAGCCCAAACCACTGGACGGATCGGGCTGAAATTTGGCATGCAGGTAGATGTTATGACGTAGGCATCCGCTAAGAAAGGATTTTGATCAATTCTACCCCCAAGGGGATAAAATAGGGGATGAAAGTTTGTATAAATCTTATTAGATTTTCGACTGAACTGAAATTCAAAATTGACAGATATGTGGTTAATAACTGGAGCAAGTTTTCAATTATGACCCACGACAGGAACACACGTTAAACAAAAGTAAAGCCACACAAACTAAACCTAATTAATAATAATACTTCTTAACGCGAGCGAAGCCGCTGGCAAAAGCTAGTTGACATATAAAGCTTTCGTGGCTTCAGCGATACACTGATCCAAGTTTCGTATTTAGGACGAAAACGATCTTGTTTTTTATTAATCTATACTAATATTATAAAGAGAAAAGATTTGTATTTTTATATGTTTGTAACGAATTGGCTCAAAAACTACTGGACCGATTTCAAGAATTCTTTTACCATTTGAATGCTACATTATCAATGATCAATATAGGCTGTATAAATTACAGGAAAAAAATAAGGATCCTTACTAAAACTACAATAATGTAATCCAAGGGTACCAAGTATTGCCATAAAATGTCTTTCATTAATAAACTTCATAGTACTTTATATCTTCACTAGCTTTTACCCGCGGCTTCGCTCGCATTTAAGTCATTAAATAAGTATTAGAGATCATTTCAATAGAAATGAATCAATATGATTCCAAACAGCTGAAACTATAGTCAATTGGAAACTTTAGTAATTAATAAAAAGTATCCTATGTTACTTCTAGTACCTCCAAAAATATGTGTACAAAGTTTCATGATGATCGGTTAAGTAGTTGTTGCGTGAAAACGTAACAAACAAACTCACATTCACATTTATAATATTAGTAGGGATTACTACGCGAATGAAGTCGGGGGCAACAGCTAGTAAATTATAAATATGATTTTAAAAAATTATGTTTTACAAGAGTGGGTGTTGTCCCGATACCCATAATACTGGGTGTATCAATTTAATGTCAAGATAAATGTATAATATAAAACATGAACATATGGTAAAAAGGTAACATAAATTTTTTACGAATTCTCGAAGGCACTTTATTATATTTTGCTTCGTGAAAAGGATTCATTTTACGACCACTTGTAAGTTGTTTATATTCCCTACACTTTCATTATTGTTATTGGTTTTTAGGCATAAACTAACCAAGCGTGACATAGTTTCACACTGTACCTGAATAAGCTTGACAATTACAGTACTTCCACAAACAAAAGTTAAGTTTTAGTTTAAGCTGTATTCAGAAACTTTACTTATTACAATTAATTGTATATATACAATATACATATTATAGGACATATAAGATATTGTAACCACTGTGCAATCTGATTTATGAATTGACTTTTTTTTGAATTAAAATTTTTTTTGAAGTGAAAAACTTCTTTAGGCGCGTTGAGCGTTTTGGTAGAGGGTAAAATCCTCGGTTCGCGTCACCGACATGCTAATGATAATAGTATATCTATAGCTATGGAGAGCCAGACTAGCGCACGCGCAGTAGCCTGTGTACACGTATACACTAATACATCGACTATTTCTGACTGTATTATGTGCGCGTTGGACGCTTTTTGGATAAGTATAATTTTGTGAGTTCACGTCACCAATACGTTATAGTAAATGTGACGCGTTGTACATTAAGTATTAGAGTGTGGTTATCTACATAAGTAAAGTTAAATTGACCACGTGGGAAGTTCAACTTGTGTGTACTGGATTTTGTTTATTTAAGTGAATTTTTAATTTGACTATTATTGTAATTATTTAATTGAAGGATTACTGTTTATTTTTTGACTTTAAATTCATTGACTTCAGTATAAAAGTGAGTATGAAACATATTAATATTTTTATACATATAAATGAATAATGAAAACAACGAATATATTTTTAAAAAATTTCATATAATTTTTGCATATAGTTTCAATTACTCTTAACTTAATAGTTCTGTTTTCACTTCTATCGGCAGTCCCACGACTGTTTGTTTTTTGTTAATTATTTTATGTACAGTGGACTTATCACGAATTTAAATTTGTTTTCAAATCGAGCTGTCACAAGTAAAACGGAACCGTTAGCAATCGGGATCATGAATTTTTACTAACGACTAACGAGCACCAGCAATCTATCAAATGAACGAAAGATCGAGACGTTCGAAAATTAACAAAAAGTATCTAAAATATTGTAGTTCCAACTCCGCACGCGGTGGCGCTGCTCAAATTTCCATACAAATCGCTTGAAGCGAACTCGGTTCGAAAGCCAGACTAAAATTCGTGATAAGCCCACAGGCTATGATTGACGAGTTTCTTGTGGTCTTATTCTCGTCATATGCCTTTCCGAAGCCATTGTAGAGTCTAACGATGAGTGCCTATGCTAATAAACGATTTTCATTTCATTTCATTTCAATATTTGATATTTAAAACGTTTTTAGAAAAATTGATTTAAAAACGATATAAAAACCAATAAGAATATGTGAGTTTCTTTTGTTATCGCGCATTGTTTATCCCGGTTTATTCGGAATCTTGTCTCTCTCGTGGGATTGTCAGAATAGCTACGTTGATTGAATCACAGAAAAAATCTTCCATTTTCGTTTCGTTACATACGACCGACCATATGCGACAAAGCTTGTTCAAATAATGAAGTAGGTACTAGTGTGTCTTGTTTATCATTGTTTTCTCGTTTAATTAAGAAACAATTGAAACACGCCTGAATGCAGATACTAGCCCGCAGTAAACACTCCTATTATCAATCCCTATAACATTATAAATGTAAATGTGAGTTTGTTTGTTACGTTTTCACGCAACAACTACTTAACCGATCATCATGAAACTTTGTACACATATTTTTGGAGGTACTAGAAGTAACATAGGATACTTTTTATTAATTACTATAGTTTCCAATTGACTATAGTTTCAGCTGTTTGGATTTTTTCTATATTTATTTTTTATTGTGGTTAGATGCCACTTTATTACAGAAGTGTGATAGGCATTGTCTGTTGACTGAAATACGAAACATCATTAAACTTCATAGTACTTTATTATTATGCAGACGGTGTCGTGGGCAACAGCTAGTAAATAATATAATTAATTATATATTTGTAGGCGCGTAATAATTAATGTAAAGCTCTCTTGGGTGACATCGAGGACATGTAGGTATTTTGAAGTGGCGAATACGTACATTAAGCGAGTTTGGGTCGGGACTGATGATTGGAAATCTAGAATAAGTTGAAATAATGATAGCAACCTCATTAAACATTTCTTTAGAAAAATTGGCATGTTAATGCTTAAAGGTTCGCCTACCTTGCCATAGAGCATAGGTTCTCAAACTTTTTTGGTGAAGGAAAAAACCTTAATATAATTATAAAAAACTGATTTATGAATAATCATATTGCAATGTAATATTACGTAATATTTAGGTGGAATATATAGATGTAACCTTATAATCTCCCTTTGCCCTAGGGTTCCGCGGAACACACTTTGAGAATGGCTGGCTTACCTAACAATAAATTTACATTAGTAAATTACATATAACAAAGTACATACATTGGTACTAGTTTGGGAGATTATTTATTTGTATTACTCATAAGCAAAATGTTTTGGTTAATCGAACGAATGCGTGGGTGTATGTGTGTGTGTGTGTGTGTGTGTGTTTCATTGCTGAAATTACCCAAAGTCTTCGAGATATAAACTTTCTTAATATAGCTGTAACGGTATTCAAGCGGCCTTCGTCTTTGTAAATGTACAAACAATTTTGTTTGTACAACTCACCGACTTGGCTTTTTGATTGTAAAAGTTTATGAAATAACCATATATCTACCCATATTATTGAATTCTAGTGTTTATATTTTAATTTAATGGCCCATAATAATAATAATTATAGAATTTTTTTATTGCTAGTTACGCTTTGAGAGAGATTAAACAGAGCCAGATTGGAATTATCAAAAAGATTGGTAATCTCCGTTGTGCATCACATACATACTAAACCTACGAGAATTAAGCTTCTAGTCCAGTGACTCTCAACATTTTTTTTTGTTGCGGCACACTTTTAACGATTTCAAAATATGGCGGTACACTTTTAGAATTTCGTGGCACACAAAAGTGCCTCGACACAGCGGTTACGAATCATTGTTCTAGTCAATTATAAAGTGAAATATATATCTTTTCTTATTACCAATATATTATTACTATTTTGTTATTTATTATGTGTTGAATATGTTACATTAATTTAAGTTATATTAAGATACATAAAACGAATGTACAGCGCCAAGGCAGACCAACACTAGTTTTTGGTGCTAAGGTAGCAAACAAAATTAATAATAACTCTTTATTGCATAAATTAAAAGAAAAAAAATAAAAAACAAAAGGCGGCCTTATCACTGAGCAGTGATCTCTACCAGGCAACCAACCTTAGGGGAGTAAATCGCGAATTAAATGATAGGGTGCAAAAAAAAAACAAAATATAATAATATATACAAATGAATAATAAAGATATTACAAAAAATATACATACATATACTACTAAAATAAGAATAAATATATAATTCAAAAAATAATTAATTATTTTTATTTTATTTTTTATCTAGTAAATTAATTAGTATAATTAAATGTTGTGTCAGGTCATGGTTATAGGCATGCAGTCAACAATAGACCGGGAAATTAGGCTGAATGTCTATATTTGGATGAACATGGATCGTTCAAGGTTATGTTATAGAAAGGTAGTACAAGCCACTCACCCAGCCGCGATAACCTTCCTCTGCCATAACTTAGGGCACCGAACGAATAAACAATTTAAAAACATACCAAACCACACACAAAAATAACAATAAAATAATCAAATAAAAAACTAAACCAAAGTTCAATTCATACGCGCAAAACAAACGCTAGCTTTACACACACACTAAAGTGGTCTATTTAAACATTATTATTTATGTTTTTGTTAATAACGAAAATAAGAAGTTTATATAGTTATCCCGGACGCGTGCATCCACAACGGAGGCTAGGCTACGACTGATGCGCGCGCCGTCCCGTTGTCATGACAACTGGGCACTTTCGGCAGGTCTGATAAGGCATTTTTTGAGATAAAATTGTAAATCTACTGAAACGAGCTTTCAGACAAAAGCTCCTTTTTAGTTATATTCGGGTGTTAGATTAAATTCAATTTCGAGCACTTTTGGAATAGTTATTTTTGTAATACGAATACATATAAATATTATTATTGGTACTGTGGGTGTAGCGGAATTTAAATATTAGTTCGCTGGACCAATACTCGTGGAATAATTATCCTGGTTCTAATAACTGCTCTAGTAGGTTAAGCTCAGATATAATACTGAAATTACATTGCTATGAAGAATATAGTTAGTTAGAAATTTCATTTAATTTTTCTACCAATAGATGTCGTTGTTTTCTGACTTCAAACGTTCATAAATTACTCGATATATATGGTTTAGCTTATGTAGGTTTTATAGTATGTTATGATTGTCAATAACGTTATATTTATTGTTTATTTATTATTCAGGAATAATAAAAAATATGGTTTTCGATGGTCCCACACTAGGCAATGCCTGTCACGTGGGACCCATCACTTACTATTACAAAACTTTTAATTACTAACATTACATTAAAATAATACATTTATTAATTATTTATTATTATTTATTAATAGTATTGCATTAATTTAAAATACTTTTTTGCGGCTTAACATTTTTTGGTCCTTTTTAATTCGACGCCTTTACGAAAAATTTACGAAATTATTTTCAGTTGAGGTTTATTCCTGTACAGTTTTGTGGTGCTCAGCGACTGAGTGATTTGACAGGTGTCAAACTTGGTTGTGATGGTATTATCCCCGTGATCTTTTGTCCTTGGGTTTCATCATTAGTTCACTTACTACTTTTAGTGAAATGCCTCAATGGATAATAGGCTTTAATAAATATGCTTTTCGTGGTAAGAATAGTAGTTTTAATTAATTTACATTATTTAAGTAATGATATTAATAAGTGTTGAATCATTTAGAAATTGTATAAAATTAACAAAGTATTTTAAACTCTAAATGAAACTACAAATGACATTCAGTACTTAATATTATTATAGGTATTTTTGAAGCGAATAAGACACTATTACAGTTGCTGCATATTGTATTATTATAATTGTATTGTTGACAAGTCCAAGTGTTCCAATAAGAATCTACGGATGACGCAAGAGAATAAAATGAGATGAAAATCAGATTACAGTTTTCAGTGTGAAACAAGTTAGTTAGTTAAACCTTGTTACTGAAAGTTAATTCAGGTACGTATTTTTGTATTAACAATTATGTTATAATAAAACCTTAGGGGTTTTATTTATTTATTTATTTATGCTTAGTAATAGAGAAAAAAATAATACAGAGTGAGTAGAGATGGCGGCCTTATCGCTAAGAAGTGATCTCTTCCAGACAACCAACTTTGAAATATAGTGCAATGCAGAAGAGAAATAGCGGGAGTTATAAATAGATACAAATATAGATAAACATGAATGAACTACACAATATATATATATATATATATATAATTATTATTAACAAGTAGACGATGCGGTGATTGATGTTGCTGTGATGTATGCGGTCTAGAGTCGGTATCGTTGCAATAGATGGTCTGTTTCTCAGTTAAAACACTGTTTCCTTTTTGCGTACATGCTTTTTATTGCGATGAAGAAACAGACAGATATATCAAAATGTGACAATTATGTTGTTTATAAATAGTAAAAACATGATTAAAAAAGAGTTCGTAACATTTGCTTTACCCAAAAATTGCATCTCTAAATCTCCCAGCTGCATCAGCAGTCTTCCTCTGCAATTTGTTCAGAAACACAACAGGTCCAGCCACCAGGTTTGGTACGTAAACTATTTTATCACCATTCGCACCAGAATTAATCCCACTAGTTATCCCGTTTATGTACTCCTGTATGTTTTTCACGGGATTAAAAGTTTCTTTCGGTGGTTTCGGTTTGGTGTCTTCAGATAAATCCGCTTTAATATGTAGAATGCTTATATATTTTCTTTTAGCGCCGTTTTTAAGATTAATATTCGTTAATATCTCGTTATTAGTGTTTGAAGTTCCTTGTGTTGGTTTTGTGATGTCAAAAATTGGTATTTTTGTTACGTTATTTGGTATATCGGAATAGTTCTCCGTGACCTCGTACTTTGGTTCACCATCTAAATCCATAGTTGTCATATTTGGTGATTCATCATTGTTAAAATGTTCTGCGGATGTAATAATTTTGACGAATGCCTGAAAATTAAAAATAACATGTTTGTACAGGTAGTCCTCGTTTTACGTCGTTTCGTTTTGCACTATTCTCTGTGGGCTTATCACGAATTTAGTCTGGCTTTCGAATCGAGGTGTCACAAGTAAAACGGATCCGTTAGCAATCGGGATCATGAATTTTTACTAACGACTAACGAGCACCAGCAATCTATTAAATGAACGAAAGATCGAGACATTCGAAAATTAACAAAAAGTATCTAAAATATTGTAGTTCCAAATCCGCACGCGGTGGCGCTGCTCAAATTTCCATACAAATCGCTTGAAGCGAACTCGGTTCGAAAGCCAGACTAAATTCGTGATAAGCCCACTGATACCTATCATGACGTAAAATCGAGGATTGGTTGTATTTTAATTTTAAATAACATAATTTTTTGTCGCCAATTTGATGATGGTTATGAGCCCACTATATCGACTCATGGTAGTAACCAAATTATGTTAATCAGATTTACAGAGAATAATTTGTACTATAGTAATAGTATGATCGAGAACTGAACCCAACACTTACTTGCAACTAATCACTTCCCCATACACACAAAGAAAGATTAGTAGTAGAAAGTGCAGGGTTTTTATGTTACTAAAATCACTATAAGTACCAGTGTATTGTACTTTGGTCCAATATATAGAATAGAGATAAAATAATAATAATAACACTTTAAGGCACAGAATATAATACATATAAAGAAGAACAGAAGAAAAGAAAGAACAAAAGGCAGCGTTATCACTAAGGAGTGATCTTTACCAGGCGATTAACCTTAGGGTAGTAGATCATAAAGTAAATCGTAGTGTGCAAAAATAAAATTACATATACAGATGACAATAATAAAAATATAAATAACTTACCAAAATTAAAATGAAATAAGAATTATTATACATATTAAATATAGTTGTCAATGATAGTTTGAATAGCTGTGTTCTCTGTCCCCAACGAATATATTGTGAAAATAAACCAAACATCTCTCTTATAAAATATCGAGTTTCGGTGAAATTGAATGCGGGCACTTATCTTTATAATTTATTGATTGAAATTTCACTATTACACTCAATTACGTATAGTTTTTATTGCATTATCCTGTTTGGGTAACTTCAACAAGTTATCCTGAACAATAGACAGGAATTATCACCATTATTGGATCTGGAAGTCAATCGTTACAAGTAAATAACACTAGAAAGACTGAACTTTAGTATAATATATATAGTAATACAAGTATATATGTACCTATATCTAGGTATAACACATCCTGATGATGCCACGTGAAGTGGCGAAACGCGTCGAGACAAGTTACTGAATGTTGTAGCGGGAATTATAAGCAAAATAATTTTGAACAATTTCCTTTAGAATGTATGGTATCACTTTATTTCACACAAACTTCCAAACGTAATATATTATAACAAATCCAAATATTTAAACAATTATTAATTCATATTGAAATTAAAATTTTTGACTCTTCGGTCTGAAACAAAATATTTTTTTGTTTGAAATGAAATTATATGAAAATCGTTTATTAGCATAGGCGCTAAAGGCGTGCACTTGCTCATCGTCAGACTCTATAATGGCTTCGGAAAGGCGTACGACGAGAAGACCACAAGAAACTCGCCAATCTTAGCCTGTATGAAAAAAAAATAACAAAAAAAAACTGAATTTTTATTCAGAAAAAATTTAAATAACAATTCACTATTTACTATATTGTATATATACTATATTCATTGTTTACTATAGATATATATTATGATCGTTAAAACTATTGTACATTCAGTAATTAGCTAAATTAGTTTTTTTAGGGAAAATATGACGCAGTTGTTCATCAAATAAACAATTAACCTAGATTATTGTAGGTCATTTTTACGAGGGACGTTTTTTAGAATTCTGACACGAGACCCCACTGTGGGCTTATCACGAATTTTAGTCTGGCTTTCCGAGTTCGCTTCAAGCGATTTGGATGGAAATTTGATGCGTGCGGATTTGGAAATACGATATTTTAGATACTTTTTGTTAATTTTCGAACGTCTCGATCTTTCGTTCATTTGATAGATTGCTGGTGCTCGTTAGTCGTTAGTAAAAATTCATGATCCCGATTGCTAACGGATCCGTTTTACTTGTGACAGCTCGATTCGAAAGCCAGACTAAATTCGTGATAAGCCCACTGTTCTAGATGTTAAATAAATATATGATTGTGTTTATATTAGTATACATTTGTTTCGATTGAAAGTTTAGTTCTCAAACTACATCACAGAGGGCGTAGTAGTCAGTGAGGAAATTAAGATGTTGCTGTTATTTAAAAATATAATAAAGAGTGGATCGACCCCATATTTGGTTTGTGGATAAATTTTTCAATATGAAGTTATCATCGTCCTTCTTTCTAAATATATATTTAGAGCGAACAACACTCTAATATTTATTATTACTACAGATAATGTCTGCAGTCTAGACTGATGGACACACTTTTCTTATTACACCTGATGTCCCAGTTATAGCAATTAAAAACGACCATGTTTATGTTGGCACAGGTGTTAACTCAGAATCACCTAAAAATCTAGCTGTTGCCCCCGACTTCGTTCGCGTAGTAATGAAGATATAAAGTACTATGAAGTTTAATGATGTTTCATATTTCAACGACGCCTGCCTTTTATGACATTTTTTGTTAACCTTGGGTTACATTATTGTAGTTTTGTAAGGATCCTTTTTTTTCTTATAATTTATACAGCCTATATTGAACAGTGATAATGTAGTATTAAAATGGTGAAAGAATTTTTGAAATCGGTCCAGTAGTTTTTAAGCTAATTCGTTACAAACATACAAATCTTTCCTCTTTATAATATTAGTATAGATTACAATTATAACTCCGGAATAGACATGGACCAATATGAACAACTGCAATATTTAAAATATATTTATTGAGGTGGTATTAACTACTCTATATATATTATCTAACGTGGAAGCATCTAAGAAGGGGTCACTATCCTCACAGAATCTGAGCTCGCATAACCAGTAATGTGACCTGCGCAGGCGCATGCCTCCGACAGACCTGTACCTACTGTTTGTTTTTATGTGAAATTTTCAAATAATATTTCTAATTTGGTAAGTGACATTTTTGTTCGTTTTTTTTTATATTATTTGTTAGTGTATTTTTATAATAGGGATTGGTAGGAGTATAGCAACAACATGTGTTTTAATTAAATATTAAATGTTAATTACTTATTTCAGCGATTCTCAAACTTTTTTGGCGAAGGAAAAAGTCTTAATATAATTATAAAAAACTGATTTATATGTATTTATGAATAATCATATTGCAATGTAATATTTAGATGTAACCTTATAATCTCCCTTTGGTAGGTACACACTTTGAGAATGGCTGACTTATTTTAAACTATTATTATAATTATAATCTTCTATATATATAAAACTCAAAGGTGACTGACTGACTGACTGACATAGTGATCTATCAACGCACAGCCCAAACCACTGGACGGATCGGGCTGAAATTTGGCATGCAGGTAGATGTTATGACGTAGGCATCCGCTAAGAAAGGATTTTGATCAATTCCACCCCTAAGGGGATAAAATAGGGGATGAAAGTTTGTATAAATCTTATTAGATTTTCGACTATGATGAAGACGTCCGCTTAAATAGGATGTATTAAACATCTTCATTATTACGCAGACGTAGTTGCGGGCAACAGCTAGTTTATAATATAAAAAAACATTTAAGATGTGTATAAATAAACACGGTACTATGCATAAAGGGGATAGGCTTATTAAGTGGAAATTTTAATTTGTGTTGATAATTTTCACACGAATATTCTTATAAACTAAATCTATTACAAGTATTTTAGAATATTAAATAAAATATTAAATATTTATACATCTTTAAACCTAAATGAAATGAAATGAAAATCGTTTATTAGCATAGGCACTAAAGGCGTGGGCTTGCTCATCGTCAGACTCTACCGTGACTTCGGAATGGCGTATGAATTTGATTGTTTCTATGTATTGAATAGGCTCCGAAACTACTGGACCGATTTGAAAAATTCTTTCACCAGTAGAATCGTACATTATCCCTGACGAATGTAGGCTATAGAACATTTTCAAAAACGTTAGGAATCCGTATGAAAACTTCAATAATGTAACTCAAAGTGTGAAAAAAAAACATTATATTGCGTATGCTGAGGAAATTATTGACAATAGAGCAAAGTAATGTACTACAGTTTTATAGAGGACATCAATATCTACAAAAAAGTTTGCAATACCACATGTCTAACTATTACAGTTATGTCACAATAACTACTTTTTCATGTTAAAATTTAAACTTCATAGTACTTCATACCTTCATTACTACGCGAACGAAGTCGCTGGCAACAGCTAGTATAATATAATTATAATAATTAATATTAATGCTAAATTGTTCAATTGTTTTGCCTGTAATGAGTTAGAAATGTCATTGCTAAAGTTTTACGCCCTGTGGAATTGTATGATCGATTTTTCCATATCTTTATTCTGAGTTAATAATCTCATTGTAGATTATTAGGCATGGAACACTAAAGTGATACGGTTACGATGCATACGTAATGAGTTAAATATCGGAACGCGATGTTTTCGATATTCTTTTCTGTTTTTTCTTCCCTGTTCATCTCGACAGTGGAACAAGCTGCCACTTACAATTAGACAGTCACAAACATTGAACTCTTTCAAGCTCAAACTCTTTATTTATTTATTTATTTATAAAGCCTACCTACAAAATTACATTAAAACTATAAAATATTATAAAAAGGACTACTATTATATAAACTAAATGAAATTTTAATTATAGGATAGAACGGCATGCTCAAGGTGATAAAGGGATAGATACTACACTTCTAATAAAATTACAAAAATACATAAAAATAAAAAACAAGAACCAAATAGATGTAAGGAAAAAAAAACAAAGAATCACAAACATAAAAAACAAAATTAAAATACTGGTTAGTTAGTTAGTTGAAGATAGTTAGTATCAAAATGTTTCCTGTATTTTGGCTTGTTGTAGGAAAAAGCGCTATCTTAACACATATAATAATGATCTAATTTATTTTATATATATTAATATTGTATGTATTTATGTGTATGTAACCAACTAATATGTACTTTTATTATTATTATTATTAATTGCATTTGCGCCTAATTCACCGCATTCCTCTCCTAATGGTTAGCTGGTAGAGAATGACAAATTACATTAAGTTCGCCATTGTAGCATGTACTATTGTTTTAAGATTAGTTGCATCTTGTATATGGGATAACGAATTCAATTTGGACATTCGTCTCCTCAAGCCGGCATAGTGGTAACTGGTGGACTTAAACAATTGAGATCTTTTATTAAACTTATTAAAAACCTCTTATTTCACACATTTTGATACTTGTTTTCTTTTGTTTTGTTCAAAATAGAGCTTGGATATGGCATACAACAGACATTATGGTTTCCAATGTTACTGGGTTTATTGTGGGGATGTTATTTACGAATATGGTTTAATTTGTATTTATTATTGTATTACACAAACACACACACACACACACACACACACACACACACACACACACACACACACACACACACACACGAGACGGGGCGATCGGTTGCCCTTTGGCTATCAACGTAAATGGTTTATACTCTCCAGTATACGAGACGAAACGGTCAATAAATAAAAATGTATTTATTCAAAAATTAAATTTCCACAATATTTTTCTATTGAGTTCCCCCAAATTAGGACAGGCTGTATAGCATCAAATTGTGTAATTCAAAGATTCTTTTTACTACTATTGCTATAAGAGTGGTAGGCAGACTGATGATGGCATTAGCCCAGTATGCCGTCCTGGGGAAGTACCACCACTTTCAAGAGGAACACCCGTGAAGTGACCTAGTCGCGTTTCGGGATCAGCTTGCCCTGTCAATTTGGACAGAGCACATTCGTCTCCTCAAGCCGGCGTAGTGGGGTCGACTGTTGTACGCGGACATCTGTCTGTGGTAACAGTTGTCTATGCTCATGGATCGCACAATAGCTTAACATCAGGCGGAGTGTGGTCATATGCCGGGCTAGCAATAAAAAAAAAATAAGGTTTAAGACATTTATTTTCTCAAAAAGAACTATAGAAATTCACTTAATTGAGACAAAAATAAAAAATAATTATTATACAAATAAACATAACGTACGTAGAATATTGGCAACTTCATCACAAGACACTCAAACCCATTATATGATTTTTTAATTCATATTTAAATTTAATAATATTTCTAATATTAGTAATATTAATCGGCAATTCATTATAGGTTTGAGTTTGTTCAGCTCGAAAGGACATATTCCTCGGGTTAGTTTTAGTCTAACGTTCTCAAAGCTTTATAGACATCGTAAGCCGCATAAGGTGTTTAAAATTAGTTAAGTCATGTAACCCGAATAACCGAAGCGTTCACTGCAGCGTCCTAAGGGAGACACGTGTCATTGAGCGATGAGTCCACAACAAATTGCAAAATGTGACCGTTGGGAATCGTATTCTGATCAGTAACACATATATATCTTTTCAGGATATTTATGAAAATGATTCAGCGAGCTACTGTGCTGGTTTTTCTACTCAACCTACTGGCTAATGAATGTGTAAGTTGTTTTGTCGTTATAAAACGTTATATTGCTGAAATAAAATATATATTAGAGAAAACAATACAAACAAAGTTTTTATACCATAAGTATTTGTCCACGACATTAATTTTAAGCTATAAATATAATATATTAATATAATATAAGAAAATTACTTTTAGTGATAAGATCGCCAATTGCTCTAAATCTGTTCCCTATGACTTAATTTGTATCAACATTATTATTATTTATTTAAAGTAATAAAGTATTTATTATTATTATTATTGTTATTATTATTATATACAGAGCATATATAATGGTCTCACAATAAGCTCCTATTGGCTCAAGTACTCGGATAAGACCAGAAATGAATGAATGAAAATTACCATGTTTTTTCGCACAAATTGTTATTAACATATCTTCTCTAGTATGTTCTCGTATTTGACATCAGACGAAAGGAGGGTAGGGAGTAAATAAAAAAATATGTAGAAAGTTTTAAAAATTTGTTTTTAAATGAAAGTCGTTGTTTATTGTTTAACTAAGAAAATTTACATTGTCATTCGTGCGTGACTTAGGTGTATATCGACTATGGAGTCCGCTTATGTCATATGTTCTCGCTATTAGTATTTGAAAATATTTAGTATACTAGCTGTGTCCCGCAGTTTCACCCATTTTATATTCAACTGTGGCGGTTGTCAATACAAATTATGAAGATATAGGATTTTGACATTTCATATGTCATGTTTTTCTTTTGTTCTTCTTCCGAGTTTTTTTGCATTGTGATAATTATATTTTTTTAATCCGCAGTATCAATTTATATAAGTATCTCTAAAAAATCAATCAAAATCAAAAATTATTTCGCATATTTTGAAAAGGCATGTAAGAACAAAGAGGCAAGTAGCTCGCCAATCATAGCCTGCTATATACAATTAATGTAAATAAAGCTAGTACATAAAAATTAATTTTATTGTTTGCTTTTGTTTTAACAATTGTCAATATATTAGTGTCTTTTTTGTAAAATTTTAAACCGGTTTCATTCCTGTCTGTGTCCAATGCGAGCTATGTGTGTAAAACGAGAAATTTCCGAAGTAGTTTCTAAAATAGTCAACCTTGAATTACAAAGATAATATCAAACATTACAATAGAATATTTCAAGAAGAAAAATCAATCAAAACACAAAAGGGAAATCCCCTAATACGTAAATCTTACATCTCATTTGAAAAGGGCACGAACACTTGATTGAGTTTCGAAGGAAAAAATTGAAATTGTACCCCAATTTTATTTGGACCAGTGATTCGGTTATGTATACTACATATAGATCAGAGGTACCTAAACCCAAAGCAATAAGTGATTTATTATCATTATTTACTAGCTTTAACCCGCGGCTTCGCTCGCATTTAAGTCATTAAATTAGTATCAGAGATCATTTGAATAGAAATGAATCAATATGATTCCAAACAGCTGAAACTATAGTCAGTTGGAAACTATAGTAAAACATAATAATTATTAAAAAATATATATATGTGTGCAAATTTTCATGATGATCGGTTAAGTAGTTGTTGCGTGAAAACGTAACAAACAAACTCACATTCACATTTATAATATTAGTAGGAATATATAGTTTTGACTAAAAAAGTCTTGTTCTTTCAGATCGAAGCCAAAAAGCAACAACTGTCACTATCAGATTCCTACCTACCCGTCGCAATGCAAGTTATAGCACATCTGACAGATCAGATGGCTTTTGAGATCAAAGACGAACCTAATACAAAGCCGACTGCAAAACCCCCAAGGCCACCACGCCCCTCCTCGACGTCAACTAGGCCTACCCCCCCTAAACCAAGTGCACCCCCTAATAGACCTATTTACACCACAAGTAAACCAACAAACGCTTGGCAAACATCAGCTACGTGGAAACCTACGACTAACGGATGGTGGATGACCTTGTCTACCAATAAGTACGTATTAGCAATATTAATGGAATTATTTAAAATTATTTTACTTATAATTCCCGCTACATTAGGTCGATGAAGGAAAATAACCTCCACCAACATTCAATAACTTGTCTCGACACGTTTCGTCACTTCACGTGGCATCATCAGGATACGCATTATTACATGTTGGTGGAGGTTATTTTCCTTCATCGACCTAATGTAGCGGGAATTATAAGCAAAATAATTTCCTTTAATATGGATTTCCGCAAAGTAACGCCTGAAACAACCAACAATATTAATCTCAATCGGGAATCAATTCTTAGACTTATAAAATATTTTTTCAGAGCTGAATTAACAACCGCATTCCATAAGCCAGGAATTTACGCCCCATTACCACCGAAAAGTGACAAATACATACCAAAAGAGTTCTTTGTACTATTACCAATAGATCATAATTCCGAGTACACCATCATAGAACCAAACCTACCAACATCCGAGCCTCTATTAGCACCTGAAGTTCACGAAGAAGTAAATCCGATTGTAGATCCAAAACCTGAGAAAGAACCTCTGTTGCCTCTAGCCAGTGATGTACCTATATCGAGAAGTGATGAAATGTTGATAGGTGATGATGAATTAACGGATGAGAATTTGCAGTATCTGTCGCAGGAGTTGAGAGACATGATCAAGCTAGCGCATAACCCTAATGACGAAAGGGGGATTGATATTTGGGGTGAAGATACTAATAAGAAAGCTTATTTGCAGCAAGCACAGACCAAAGCCAAGTTGAGTGGCTCTAATTTAAGATTGCTTCTGCTGTATGACCTATTGAGCAGAGAGGCTAAGAAACAGAAATTGTCTGATTTTACAGTAAGTAGAAGCATTTATTTAGTAGCAAATATTTAGTAAAATGTAAATATATAGACATAAATCAATGCTTGTTTAACATAAGCTACCATCTCCGTAAAACGAGTCGTTGTTTCATCGGGATTGGCATAAAGTCATATAATAAACTGCCCGATGATATTAGTAGCCTCAGTTCAAGAAAATCATAAAAAGCATATTACACGTTAGATGAATATCTTACTGATAAAAAAGCTTGGACATAATCTATGGCATTTTATGTTTACCTTTAGGTATACAATAGGATGACAATGCCCCTATACAGCAGCTATTCTTCTACATCATAGTAGATTTATTATATATTATTATGACATTAGTATGTAAGTGGACAATGCCAGTATACAGCAGCTAAATCAAATTGATAATTATTAAATTAATAAATTTATTTCATTTATATTTGTATTTTTATACGAGTAAAAGTGCTCTATTGGAGCCCAATTACTAAAAGTAAATAAATATAAAAAAAATGCAAATGCCCACTTTTAATAACCTCAATAGATATAAGTATTATTAGAAAGGAAAAAAGGTTTTTCCTTCGGGTTTGCCCAAAGTACAGGGCTACCTAGCTTGAAGGCCATTGTGTAGTAGTTGACCAAAGTCGTCGTTCTATCCGCTAATGACCAATGAAAAATACTATAGAGATTAGAGGTCCTGTTTACATAACCCTGGACTTGAATAGTGTTACAGATACGATGTTTAAACGTTTATTGTCTGTTTTATTTCTCTAGAACAGTGTTTCCCAACCTTTTTTCTAGCCCACCTTAGTCTTTCTAAAATTATTATGTCCCTCTTATGTAACCAAACACCCAGTTGATATTTTGGTCTCGTCAAGCGAAATTATACCTAATAATTATTTACCGCAATTATTTAAGAATTTGCTTTCTTCTTTAAGTTTGGCACCGAAATCTAGTATTGCATTTAAATGGCCCGCAGCGAAAGGGTTAAACTCGTATCGAGTCCATTTTCGAATTGCCCCCCTAAACAATCAAATTGCCCCCCTGTGAAACTTTGGGAAACACTGCTCTAGAATGTTTCAATTAAAGAGCTATCCAGCAAAAAGTGGAGAACGGATATCTTAATTACATATAAAAGGTGTATGGGTAATTAATTTAGCAAAACATCCTCCAATTTGAAGCTGAGCTCGTAAATTCACCAATCATAAGCAAACAGACAATTTAATGACGTCATAAAATTTGATATAACGTAAATATCGTTAGTATTTATGGTTTGAGCGTTATGGCTATGGGAGATACGTTGATAGGGTAGCCACGATTTCTTGAAATTATTATTTAGATGCTAGGAATCAAGGTTTAGATAAACTACAAGATATAACAAAACTAATATTAATAGTTTCATTCTAAACAGCTGAAACTATAGTCAATTGGAAACTATAGTAAAAAATATTTTATATATTTTTAAATAAAAAGTATCCTATGTCACTTCTAGTACCTCCAAAAATATGTGTACAAAGTTTCATGATGATCGGTTAAGTAGTTGTTGCGTGAAAACGTAACAAACAAACTCACATTCACATTTATAATATTAGTAGGGATTATTATATTTTGAATTCGAAATTATTATCATAAAGTATTTTACACAGTATTATAGGCAAGTTATACAATTTTTAAACAAATATTCTTCTTTGTGTGCCGTGACAAAAAAAAAGTTGAGAATCACTGAGCTAGAGTGAATATATAGCTCAATGAATAAATACAATTGTCAACTTCGCTATGCCGGCTTGAAGAATCGAATGTGTATCATAATTATTTATTGTCATAATTTTCTTTCAGGGGTTTTCAGACGTCGTAATGAAAGAATTGATAGAATCAGGCAACAATGGCGCAAGACAGCAGCTAAGGTTTGTTTTACAAAAAATGCTTGACAGAAAGGACTGCCAGCACGACTACGCGAACAACAGAGCCCGGGAAATGGTCACGGAGCTCGGAAAGGACGAATCCACTTTGTCTAACGAAATAAGATATTTGCAACCGCTCGTTTATAAGCTATGAACATTTTATTAGTATTAATTTTATTGCTTTTTTGTTTTGAATAAAAAAATATGTAGGTATATTATAGAAGTTTTGTCACAGATTACGTAAAAAAAATACAGGTAATAATAAATAATATATATCTCTCAGATCTTTGAATAAATTTTCGTGAAAATGAACTCTTTAATTAATACCTCAAAAATTTTAAAAAAAAACCACAAACATAAGGGTAAAGCAATAATTATGATATAGAT
>JAPWLS010000848.1:0-103622 GCA_028551675.1 Tineola bisselliella
GACATTACTTTTTAAAATTCTACTTCAAGGCAAAGGCATCGAATCATTACTTTTCGTTGATCATACAGCAAGGAATCTGCTCAATTTTGACATAAAAAAATAAAAAGACAACTTATGACGGCCGCTGTCGCGGCGTCGTACTTATATAGAGCTAACTCTAACCTAACCTAACCTTTTCGTTATTCGTACAGTCTAGGGGTCCTCAGCCAAACCTTACTTCTAACCTCCAGCAAAATTTACACAGCAGAGCTTAATATTGGCTCAATTAAAACATAAAAAACAACAAAAAACGGCCGGCCGTGGTTTGTTGTTTTTTATGTTTTAATTGAGCCAATATTATGCTCTATAGATTGATATTGTTTATGACAATAAAAATATGTAATTTAAAAAAAGCAATGTCTCCTGTCATAGCAATTCTTTGCTGTCAGTAACAATAACAAAAACAAAACTGGTAATAAGCTTGTGAGGGTTTTATTTTGTGAATTATGTAAAATGTTGATGCAAAAATAGTTTATTAAAGTTCATTTTAGTGTTTTGTACAGAAATAATCGTATAAAACAAGGTAAAACACACAGTAAAACGCACAATTCCATGGAATGGTATGTGAGTGTATTTTTATTTTTTTTCCACTTTTTAGTAAGCTCCGGTGTTTGAGACTTAATAATATGTTCATTTAGCATGAATTCACGTATATTAAAAGTGTTTTCAATTTCAAATTCGCGCACATATGTATAAAAGATGAGCCGAATTAAATGGCTTTATGCGGATTACTATTTGCTATAATAATATTGCTTATTCATATTATTATAGAAGTAATAAAAATAATAATAAATACTTTATTGCTTTAAAAACATAATAATAACAATACAACAACAATAGGAAACAGATTGGCGATCTTATCACTAAAAGTAATTTCTTCCTGATAATCAATTGTCATAGAAGAAGCAGTAATAGTAATATATCTACTTTTATATACATACATATAGTTAACATAGGAGCCGTATTAAGAAAAAGCTTTCTTTCCAGTCAACTATCCTTAAAGAAAAGATTATAAAAAACAAATAACATATATATACTACAATATACGTAGATATAAATTAACAATACACTAATAATTTCAATATAGCTTAGTCATAAAATAAATCTACTGCATTTAAAATATTCCACATCATTGCAGAAACTGTTCAATGAAGTATTATAATTATAATTACATTGTCAATAGTTTTAAAGATGAGTATCGTATTATCAAATAATTAATCAGTGAATTTGAATATTTGTGCACTTTTAGGGTGTAAATTTAAACACTAAGACATACTAGAGCTACAACTTAAGAACAATCACGTATATTCTAGAAAATTCTATGAAAATTTTTGCCTATTAATTTGTGACGTATTTATAGGATCTCGCATAGAAACATCAGCTGCACCAAACGGGAACTTATATAAAAAATTCAATTATAATCATTTATACCTTCAGGATTTGCCATGAAAAGTAAAGCGTTCCCAAGAATAGGCACTGTGGGCGGTCCAGGGACTTGAGCTGCCAACTCTAGTAGTCTTCTATGACGCCAGCGCCAATAGACCCAATAAACGCCCAACATTATCAATCCGCTAAACACCGTGAATAAACACCAGCCCATTTCGCTGTTGAATGAATAAAAAATGTATATTTAATATTCTAATCACAAGTACAAGCGTAGACATGGGGAATGTATTAAAAATTCATAATTTTGGAACTCACCTCTTTGGTTTTTTAAAAAGCAATAATATGAGTGATTCCCTAGTAACGAATGGCGAAACTACTTAATATCGCTTTATTTGTTCTAATTGAAATGAAAAAAAAAGATAATACAAGCAAGCAATAAATGAAGGACCGTTCTATTAACACATACATACATACTACATTTTATGGCCCATTCAATATTCGTTCACGGCCCATAGTTTCGGAATTTCTGCTCTACAGAATCAGTTGTCGTTCATGCACTAAGTAAATTAGTCGCTCATACCAGTAGGCGTATTTAGTCACAAACTACGTGCCTAAAACTTCATAATAATACTGTTAAGAGCCGTTTTAATTTCACTACGTCAGTAAGTCCGCTTGTACGAGGGGTATCACTTTATTACCAGATTCACATATAGAATATATTTTAAGTTTAGTGAGGCCAAACACATCCGGGCCTTTACGACTTTCTAAAGAAAAAAATTGTCCACAAAGGCGTAATGTCATTGTTTTAAACGGATATTGCATCCGTGCGTAGTTGATCTTATTACTTCTGTACTCATAAAAATAAATACAGAATAATTAAATAAGATTAAAGATTAAGTATAATTAGAAATAATTGGTGCTATTAAAAAATGCACAAGCGTTAGTTGAAATACGAGTTTAATTTCTTCCTAACTATAAAAGTTTCTATTGTTAATGCACGTAATAAGTTTAATGTCTTGAAGGATACGCCTGACATGATTTTTTAGAAAATATTTATGACACAAAAAATGGCGGGAATATTTGCCACGTCTAAATTGGGTTATTATTTTTAATTAAAAAAATGCTTACCAATTTAAAAGATCTATAACACAATACAAATTACAACACTAGGAAAATAGGTTGTTTTCCTGCAACTCGCGTTTACGATGACCGTGTTTTATCAAATGCGGACAAGTCCTTTATTCGGTGGCGACTAACACGATTAAAGTTGGTCAATTTAACTTCAAGAATAGCACTATTGAGGAAAACTATTTTATATTATTTTTTCACATGAACTGTCTTCCATGGGCAAGGCCGGCATATGAACAAGACGACATTGGTAAAGAACTTAAATGTTTACATGAGTGTTGCTTTTTTAATTCAATGTAGTAGATTGTACTAGAAAATCGTAGGAAAGAAACATATTTTTAAAAAAACACCACCTTAAGGACTTTCTTCGTCATTTTAGTTTTTTTTTATTTGGAGCAAAATTAGGCATGGTTAACAATACTTACTGTAAATAAAGTCACTGAATCTGAAACATCTAGTCCAAAATATATCTTAAAATATCCTTCTAACTACAGATGTAGATTAACGCCTTAAACTTAAAAAAAATAATAAATTATTGGCCTTGACTTTTATAGTATTTTAAAACTTCAGGCGAAGTGGGTGCAGGTTGATTTATTTTATTATTTTTAGAATTAGTCCTCAATAAAATTCTTTTAAACTTTAATAACATATTGTTGAACACATGGAACTTAAATTTAAAATTAGGAAATTAAGAAATATAATTGATTTGGTTATTATTGTTTGTAAATTGGAATTTCATCGGGATCTTGGCCTATACAGTTTAGTTTCAAGTAATATTTTCCTTTTTACATTATACATTTTTAGTTTTTCTTTTCTGAAATCATTTTTAGTAAAGAAAATATATTTAACTTGTTTATAAATAAGATAAAATTAATGCATAATCTGGTTGCCTTTGCCTTTATTGAATCAACAACACTTAACGTCATAAGAGATTTTAAATTTTCGAACGGACAACACGATAAATTATTACAAATTCGTTTCAAGTTAACGTCTTTTATCTGGTTTATTGTAGTTTATATTGAATAATATTTTAAAGTGAGTGTTCTAATGTGATGGCATCTCTGTTGAAATTGACTTAAATGACTAATATCAAGTAAATTGCAGATGCCGAAGGTGTATACGTTTTCACGAAGTGATTCTGAAATACTACAAGAATTGTTAAATGTATTTTCTACGGGCAGAGGGACTGCTCGGGAACAATGGAGTCTCCAGGCTGAGATGTTAGTCGAACCTGTTGGTTGGGACGGCTTGTGGAAGCTCTCTAAGGATTTTTGCAAGAGATTCGGTTAGTTTTACCAAGTACTTTAACGTTGTGAAAACGTGCTAGATTTCTGATTTATCTAATTTAGTGATTCGTCCAAAAGTTTATGTTGAGCTTTAACTGTTTTTTATTACAGAAGTAAGGTTTCCTTGCATAGCCTACATAGCAGTGACTTCTGTAGATTTTGAGCAGTTGACAGCTAATGTGGATGTACTAGGAGTCCAGCATGAGGCTGTGATGCTACCAGAAATGGTAGAGGAGGTGCCTCTAATTGAGCTGTGGCCCACAGAGAAACAACGGGAGGAATGTATTAATGCCGCTGTTACTGCAGAGTTTATTGATTTATTAAGGTCAGTAGAACATTATTATCTTATTTATGCAGTTGGGATGTTTTCAATTATTCACAAACATGTTTTAATGAGTTTGGAAGATCTTTATGCGAATATGACTGCAAAATTTATTTAAATAAATATATTTAAGTGTTTTGATTTTATAATTTTTTATTAATGTATCTACAAATTTAAATATAAAAATCAGGTTTTTCTATGACAACATTTGGATGCCATGGGACGATCAAGATGATAAAGTACTTCTATCAAATACAATAGAAGAAAGGATGCAGCTTTGGGTGGATCTTCACAATGGAAGTATACCAACCAGAGTTGCAAGGTCTATTTATTTGCTACGTTCTGATGCTATAAAAGCATTTGAGAAATTGAAGGAGATGGACTCTTCACTTATTGCTGAAGATCTTGTTGATAAAGATGGTGAGATTATATTATTGTAGTTGGTTTAGTTTAGTCAAGTCAGATTTATCATAACAAAGTTTTGTAAGGAAAATCATAATTGTTATGACTGTGACATTCAGAACAAGGCCAGCACAAACATATTACACCTACACTTAAGATACATTACTATTAAAAAGAAAATATATTAATATTTATTTTAATCAGGAATCAAATTTAAGAGCTCTGTGTAATAGACTGGCATGCCAATCACAAAAGCCATCAATCCAAGACCAATAACCAATTATCTTTTAAATTGTCTAATTTAATTTACAATAACATGCCCATATGCTTATAAAAATTGGAAAACACAATCATTTGTTTTTTTAATTGATAGATTCATTACTACCGCCAAACTACATATCAACATGTGCGGAAACGCATGCGCGCTTAGATGCGCTCATGTCCCAATGGACCATATATGAGAACCCGCTTATTAGAGAGCAGTACTTGGCTAATACTAAACTGAAATGGCAGAAAGAACGGAATAAGAGAAATGTGAGTTTTATGTCACTTTATTACTGAGTTACTCGGAGTCTTCTAGACATAGGCCTTTATGGAGTAGTGTAGTTCTATTTATTTTTATATCTTCACGGATCTACCATCATATTGAAGTAATAAGTGTGGTCCTCTGAAGTAACCCATATTGGGAACTTATTCTGTTATAAAACCCACAATTGTACCATACCAATTGAGAACTGTTTTTCAGGTGGTAGCCCTATGGAAAGGAGGTTCGATGAGGGAATTTGATGAGATGTCAGATTTTCTGAGATCAAAAGTGAACGGTGATCAGACACTGTCAGTGATGGTGTCGGCTGAAGAGGCGCTCGCATTGGAGCCTGAAGAAATAGTGGTCTGCAGTGAGATATATGAGATACCTGAGATACCGCTGTCTCAGATATCTTTACAGAGTTATAATGGTTTGTATATTATTAAGTATATTTTTAAAAACAAATGAAGTATATTTTTATAATTTTGAGATATACCTATGTTTTTTTTTTGATGTAAGAATTATGAGTATTTCAAAGTAAATATGTGCACAATGTATCATTTATTCATTACACAAAGTATTTGATAAGATTAATAGTAAAGTTTCCAATGGAGTTTTGGTGCGAAAACAGAAAATATTGTCTTGCGCTTCCGTCACTCGCTCATAGATGGCGCTGACTAAAATTTAACTCGCATCCTACATTACGGCAAAAAGTTGATGTATAATTTCTAACTGTATCGCCTTTAATTGAGAAATTTTCCTCTTATTTTTTTTAAATATTTACTATAGTGATTTTGCTCCAACTCGCCAAATCTTCTAGCTTCCCATCAATTTTTGTTTATTTATTTCTGCATTATTGAGGCCGCTTATTCGTGATCAGGCTGACATCCATCTCAGCGGTCCATCTCCATTATAATAAATAAAATTTAATTTTTCTTTTATTCTTATTTTCTTTCTAACCAGGTTCAACCCTAAAAGCGTCAGGCACCCGCGCTTGTCTGCTGATGTTGAGTGAAGAGTGTAAAATCAGAGATCTGACTTTGCAGTGTCGTCGTGTTAACACTGTATTGTTAGTTCGGGGCGGTGTGTTGAAAATACAGAACTGCATTATTAATGACGATGCTAATCATTATCAGGTTTGTATTTTGTTTTTTTTGTGATTAACTTTTGGTAAATGCACTGTCGCTTTACTGTTATGTACATGTGAGACCTATATACTGTAGCTTTAGATATAATGCATGTTTGATTTTTCAAAATATTGCAAAATACAATAATTATTACAATAATTGCTTAAATATCATTAAGAAAACATAGTAAACTGAATCTTAATTATATCTTAACCTATTTATATTTCGACTTAATAAAACAACTAAAAGTTACTGAATACGATCGGATAATCGACGGTGGCAGGGTGATGAGGAATCCATACCACATTATTTTAGTGTAGGAATAGTAATGAATGAATATCTCCGCACGCCTGCCTTTATTTTAATTTTATGAACGTTAATATCTTAACTTTTTTGGGGAGGGTTTGAACCCTCAAAATCCCACCCCTGGCTACGCCCATGTGATACATTAATAATAAGTGTTAAAGAATAGTTAAATGTTAAGCAATATATTTTCTGTATTTTATAATTCTGCCAATACTTCTAAAATGTGAACACAAACCTCTTGATATGCAATTGCTACTATAGTCAAATGCCTACTGGTAACAGTCGCCTCCACTATGCTGGCTTGAGGGCACGAATGTTCTGATCAAACTATGAAAATGTTACAGAGTGAATTCGCACAAGGCTTAGTGGCAATGCCAGGTGCTAAAGTGCTCATTGAAGATTGTATATTTGAGAACTTCTATTCTGGAATTGTTGTGCATAAGGGTGCACATGTAAGTAGTCATTCTGTAATATATATGATACTATGATTTTTAAAAAATTAATATAATTCCTTTTAAAATTAGATTTTGTAAATATATATTTTTATCAATTAATAAGTCCATATATTTATTTGTGGAAATTGATATATAAGACGGTGAAGGCATAGGATTTTAGTTTTTTTTGTATATAGTTGTAATTTTGTATGTATTTGTGTTATGTATTTTGTAAATGTTTATATGGGACCGAGATAGTCGTTCACAACTAAGATCCCGAAAAATAAATTTGATTAAAAAATAAATAAAAGACTATAATTTGTGATAATGAAAAAGTATTTATTAGTATAGTATTCAAGGGTTATAATTAAGTTAGGTCTCATTAATATTATCTAATTTAATGAATGACAAAATGTTGTGCCTATGGGGATGGCAATATGCGTCCACTTAGTTTAGAGTTGGAAAAAGAGATATGGGCTTAGGGGCTGGTATCTCATTGCAGATTCTGACATTTCTATTATAATAAAATTTAATAGTATGAATTATTTGCATGCCATATACATTATGTAAAATATGTGATACTACTAACATTATTTTAAGACCTATGTTACTAACCATATTTATGGCAAATAAATGAATTTGAAGATCTATGTCAAACAGTAACTTTTGTAACTTTTCTCCTTTACAGATTGAAATACGCAAAAGCCTAATAAAAAAATGTGGTGTTGGAATACAAATGTACATGGGGGCTACTGTCAACCTGGATAATACGACTATAGTTGATTGCAGTGAGCATTCGGTGCGGTGTGAAGTGACACAACCTGTCACCAATGCTAAGAAATATGTTAGGTATGTTCTTTGGTTCAGTTCCCAGTGTAGATAAGAACTGAAAATCTGTGCTGTTAGCAATTTTATTGAAAAATATTTTTTAAATTTTCTTAAAAATATACTTTGTTTTTTGAGCCATTGGTCATATGGATTTTAATATTGAAATTTTTTTTTTGTTGGGTACATTTGGTTCTGTACGTCATTGATAGGTTTGCATCTATATAGAAAAAACTTTAATGTTAAAATCCGCTCTAGGAGCACATAATATTGAATTTAATTAACTACTCGACTATTTCGAAGTTTTTTTTTTATACAGAGCGAACCTACCGGTGAGGAGCTGAATTAAAAACAATATAAATAATTTTAATATTGGCATGAAGACCTCAAATGATTTTTAATAATTAATGTTGTGCTTTATTTTTATATAGCGTGGAAGGCCTAAACATTGCGTCATCTTGTAAAATTGGTTCTGGTGATGTCCACAGAGAAATTCTGGTTGTGCAACAAGATCTGGAACTTTGAGGAGGGGATCAAATTAATAATTTAAGTTGATATAACTATGTATTTACGTATATTTAGAATTTATTTTTGTTATTTTAAATTTTGTATTTTCAGTGTTAAAGGCAGCTAAACATAATTGTAATAAAATTGGTATTTTATTTTTTAACATGTGCCATGTGTTTTACCTATATAGCTAGCATTTATTTTTGGTAAAATTCCGCTTATACTTGTCTTTCTTTATGGTAGGCGTGGGTATAATTTCTAGTAATTATAGGCACATTGGAATAAAGAAATATTGTGCCTTGTTTCTTGTAGCGTTAGGTTTATTATTATAAAAATATAAAAGGTGAATTAAAGTTATGTTTTATTATTAGCATTTTTTTATTTTAATAAACATTTAAAAAAATTAATAATGCTATTTTATTATAGCAATCCTGTATGAGTTGTATTCTCCTTTACATTAGGTTTGATGTCTTTCGTGAATCGATTACTACCTGTCGTGTTTATTTTTCAGTTGTAGCAATGTTTATCGTTAGCTGGTAGATAGCTCTGACATTACGCTCGCCTGTGTACTGAATTTGTCTGAAATAAATGTATTAATATTGAGAAATTATAGGCATCCACTACTTACATGCTGTTTTACGCAGCTTACGTCGGTTGTGCCTTGGGGACTTATGAATTTCACCCATTCATCAATAAATTAGTCTTTCACACTGAAGTTAGTTGCGCGTCATAGAACAAGGTATCACTAATACTCAGAGGCGGCTTTACTTACGGTGCAGGAGTGTTAGGGGGCTCCAAGCGGCTCCTTTATACAACTGCTTTTGTTTCAACATAAAATCACCCTTATTTTGATTGCTAGAAGGCGCTAGGGTATCGATTGCACACGGGCGCTGTGTAGACTAGAGCCGCACCTTTTTTTCCAGGGCTAGGGCTTAATATCAAGAGGCAAGGAATTTTGGACTGCATTAATTTCTAATACAAGTGATTTTATACTAAATAAACATCATTACAACTACTAAAACTGAATATTTATTTTTGATACTAAACCTTAACGTTTTTCAGTTTTATTTAGTTTCATTTTTATGGTTTATATATTTTTAAAACGTAAGTTCCTTTATTACATATAATATAATGCAATAAAATAAATTTATTAATACATATAAAAGATAAAAGAGTCTCAATCAAAGTCTAAAGTATTCAATATTAATATATTTCATTTCTTAATAATCATTTGAACAAAGGTTTTCTCATCACGTTTTCAATTCCTGTTTCCAATTCACAAGACAGTGCATTATCTTTATTCTGGGCTGTATTAACACTAGAACTATCAACCGGTCTATATGACCGGTTTCAAAAATTCTTCACAAAACTTTTATCTACCTTACTCATTGTTATTTTTTTTTATTGATAGCCCAGCATATGACCACACTCCGCCTGATGTTAAGCTAGAGTGCGGTCCATGAGCATAGACAACTGTCACACACAGATGTCCGCGCGCAACAGTCGCCCCCACTATGCCGGCTTGAGGAGACGAATGTGCTCTGTCCAAATTAACAGGGCATACTCCTCTCGTTATCCCGGCTACTTCCAAGCTGATCCCGAAACGCGACTAGGGTGTTCCGCTTGAAAGTGGTGGTACTTCCCCAGGACGGCATACTGGGATAATACCATCATCAGTCTGCCTACCACTCTTAAAACTTTTTTTGTAAACGATTCTACAATAAATTTATTGAATTGTATTTAATACTTTGCAAGTATAAGTCATCCGGTCATTTTGACCAGTGACCAGCAGACATGATGGTAATAAGGACCTCTTCAAGATGGAAGATGCTCAAGCCGGTATCTATAGAAGACCCCTGCTGTTTACAGACATTTCTATTATATATTTTTATAAGATTAACTTGGAGGTATGGTCCAGCTAGTACATTATATAAAAAAACTATTTTTAAATTGTCGCCTCCGTGGACATTGGTCCTATTACCAATTTTTAGGTTATGTTTATATTAATTATGTCCATGATCGATTACTGATATTGATAACTTTCAAGATAATGATAATGTGATCGTACGATAGGCTGTGTTTATTGCCGCCAGCTGTAAATATACTTATCATGAGCGTGTGTACTAACCTACTACGTAATAATTGCATACTCATCTTGTGACGACTTTTTGTATTCGAAATCCGTCAATATGGCGGGACTTACAATTGTTATTGTGAATCGAGATTCATTATTTTATTAAATAATTTAATTATAAAAATTAATAATGTCTTGTTGGCTAAATAAATAAACATGATTTAGTTAATTTAAAAAACTTTATGCGAATTACTATCAAGTTATTTTGGCTAAATAAATTTCGACTCGCAGCTAATTAGTTTAAATATGTTTTTTTTAAATTTACTTTTAGTAAATGGGCTCCAATAAACTTTAAAATATGTCACTCAATGTTTAATGGAAAGGGGTAAGTAAATATTTATACATTGGCAAATATGACAGCTGACCGAAAGTATAGCGCGTTCGTCTTGGAATCATATAGAAGAGTTGCTTTATCATGAACATGCCGCGCTGATATAAAAGGGCGTGAATTAAAACAATGTAGTAACGAAGTTATGGTTTTATAATCAGTTGCTTAGAAATCTTAACGCAGTGAGGTTGCATCATGGAGTTGATTAACACTGATTATAAATTAAAAATAAGCCATCTCGGTGAATTGTTATTGAAGGCATTGAAAGAATGCCCGGATCCAAATCATATTAATCAGGTGAGTTATATGTAATTTTTTTAGATTTATTGTAAGAAATATCCGATATCGCGCCAAGACAAATCAACATTGATTTGTGATGCCAAGGCAACAAACTGTAAAAAATTATTTTTAAAATAAACGTTTTATTTGTTGTAATTTATGTCTTGGAAATGATTGATTATTATATTTAAAAATAGTTTATTATATTATAAATAGCTAGCCTAATACACATAAAGGCGACCTGTCAAATACCTGATACATTGTTTCTTATGACGACCTTTAATGGTGTCAGTTTTAGATACATACATTAATGTTTTCTAACATTTTCTTTATCACGTGACTTCTTTTATTTTTATTTCGTAAATATTTAGTTTCACGTTGTAATTGGCAATTGACAACATTTTCTCTAAATGTAAAAAAACAACTGCTTCCCGTTATTATTGTTTTTTTTTGTTAATGTTTTAGCTTTAATAATAAGTCACCCCATTTTTATCTTATCATTCGTAGACATGCTAATAATATAAGTTTTATTCTAGACTAAGTTATAAAACTCATCAAATATCTATTTCAGTTGAATTTATAGTTTTACCCAATTAAACTCGCTTTGTCGGTTTTAATGCCAACTTGAAAAAGGAAGCCAATTACATAAACTACAAGTCTATAAAAATACGTTTTATTTAGTCCAATTTGATAAATGATAAATACCGATAGTGCGTCAACTAAAATTACTTAAATTAATTTAATAATTTCAATGAGATATGTATATATAAATATACACATTTTACAACTAATAAATTTAAAAGTAACATAACATTGATTTCTAATTCCAATCTAGTCTGTAGCTTATATAAATTAGTTCTATAATAATAACGAGTTAATCCTTTATACCTTCTTGAAAAAGAAATCAGGTAAAAAGAATTATCGGGGTTTTGTTGCTGAACTTTTTTTTTGGACATAAGGGTTTACGTGTGCATTAAAATTTTATAATTTCTTATTGGGGTGACGCTCGAACACTCAACACTGGCATAATTGTCTTCATTAGACATCTGAGGTCATTAATAAAAGTAGAAGAAGATGAATTATCATTAATGTTATTGGTTTATTTTTTAGCCTAAATTAGGGCGATATTTTGGGAAATATAAGAAATAAAATTAGTAACCTGAATCCAAGTTAGAATATTCTGTCATAGAAAAACATAAAAACACAAGATCTAGACTGAAACAATGAATATTTAATACATTATTAAATATTATAAATAATTTAGACTTTTTGCAGCCAAAGTCCAGACTCGCTTCTGGATTCAAATAAAAAATAGCTCAAAACATCTAAATCTTTCTATTATTTAAATAATATTTGCGAATAACATTAAATTATTTTTTAAATATAAATTACTATATTTTTGATTCTTCCAGATCGATGCAACAACGGGAGAAGAAGAAACGTTCGCTTCGTTCTTAAAAAGGTCAGTCGCCATGGCGTACTCTCTAAGAGTGTTCGGCGCGAAAGCGGGTGATGTGATCGCCATTGCTGGCAGAAACAACATCCACGTCCATGTGCCATTCTATGCTGCTATGTATAATGGTATTGCTGTGGCTGGAGTCGATCCTACTTATCAATATGGTGGGTTTTATACCACTTCTAACATGTTCTAGGGGTTTCCAAGTGTTTCACTAAGAGATGAGCCATTTAAAATAATATTGCGTAATAATTTTCTATTATTATACCATATTAAAAGACATATCTTTGTGAGAATGGAGGCGTGACGATTTAGTTAGACTTAATTAGCCTACTTAATCCGCGGCTCAATTTAAAATTTTATTTCCGAATCCGCTCACAATGGCGCCCATCAAATTTTCAAATCCAGAATGTTCGTCGTAATTGGCCCCCTATCTTTGTCTTTCCGAAGTAAACAAATGAAAATTAATAGGTAATCGAAATTTGAATGTCATTTCAACATTCGGGCGTTTGTCTTGGGCAGATTTCGATAAAATGCTTTTACATACGCTCGTCATTTAAGCCACTATCATTAGTTTTTTAATAATATATATACATACGCACGCATAATCGTATGTCACCATTTGCAATATTATTAATCGATAGAGATAGTAATAAATAATGATGCAAATCTTATTGCTTTATCAATGTTATATTAAAAAATCATTTGCGATAGGTAATTGGTGATTTTCCATCAAGGATGCAGATTATCTGTCATTGAAAAATTCACAATTATCCTTAAATGTTATATTTATAAAAATCAATAAAAATTTCCAAAAAAAAACTAATAGATATCGTTCCGACTGGGAGTTGAACCCCCAATTTTGGTTTAACGGACTGGCGTACTAACCACCGTGCCACATGGTCTAAGTAAAAATACAAATCTATTTGGTCTCTTTCATTTACAATTTAAAAGAAAGAGACAGATAAATAACCAATTTGAATAAAGAACATTCGGCTTTTAGACTAATTTATTTAAAAATTTCAGATGAAACGAAAGCTTTATTTGAAACAATAAAACCGATATTAGTTTTTTGTAATCAAAATTCGCTTCAATACATGGAGCCAGCAGCCAAAGATTTGAATTTAAAAATAAAATTTATCGCTTTAGATGGCGATTATAATTTGGATTCTTTTATGAAGGAATACCCTTCCAATGGAACTGTTGAGGATTTCAAGTAAGTGTTTCTTGTTAATAATATTTTACTATCACGGCTTTAAGACATTTTATAGAAAATGTACTTTTTAATAATGAAAGTCTTTGACTCTTTTGATCGAAGATCTCAAATTAAATTCCAGGTCGAAATAAATATATTATACAAGGAGGGGCTCGGGAACCTCCCACATTTGTTCATGTTTATAGTTGTCACATGTTGAAATTTGGGAGATTCCCGTTCCCCACCCTGTATAATATATTTATTTAACAAATACAACTATTATAAAATAAACTAAAAATAAGTACTTAGGTAGGGATCGGATTATGTTTATTGTTTATGTTGGCCTTGTCTTGATTCTCATTGATAGAGGCATTGTTTTTTTTAATTACAGAGTAACCGAGATTGACACGAAGACTGCATACTGTTGGTTGATGAGCACCAGCGGCACAAGTGGCCGACCGAAACAAGCTGCCTTCACCCATTACGATACAGCTGAAATGTTGCAAATCATTACGTAAGCAAATTTATTTTTAAAATCATTTACAGATACCGCTGTAGTCTACTATCGATTAGATTAATTGCTTTTCCAACGTAGCTACTGCGTATGATTCATTTGTTGTTACGTTTCATTTTAGTAATTCTAAAAGACTAAAGGAACCTATATATTTGAATTTGTCACCTCTGCAATGGGCGTCCGGTTATTACAACGCGACTAGTTGCACACTTTCGTATACGACTCGGGTGCAAATGTCTGGACCTCCGACTCTAGACGCTACAGTCGAAGCTATAAATAAATATAAGGTAATGAAATTATAAAAGACACTTTTAAACATTAAATATTAGAACTGTCCACGCAATTGACGAAATACGGATTCGTTAAAAAAATTACTTCCAAAATAAAGGGCTTTTAAATACCCTAAACCAAATGGGCTCCGACCTATCTAACAAAACTTTCCAATCTTGGGATCTTGGGACAGGATATAGGTAAATATTGGTAATTCACAGAGATTCCCTAGTAGCGAGTCGCGGAACCACTTAAAGCCGTCTTATTTGATCTAATTAGAATAAAAAATTAAAATACAAGCATTACCATTATGAAAGAAGGACTCTTCTATTAACACATACATACATGTATATTACATTTTGGCTCCCACTCAATATTCGCTCGCGACCCATAGTTTGGGAACCACTGTCCTAATCTATTTTATTTTATTTTATTTGTAGTTCAAAATTCGTACTGTTCAGAATTCTGTAATAGTGATGATTTTAATATTTATTCATATTATTTCATAAATACGAAAAAAAAAATTATGGGAAACTTTTAATTTTCCTAAAAAAAATCGATATATAAAAAAAGACATTTACGAAATAGACGAGTTTCAACGCTAAAATTCACACTAGAAGCATATCTCTGATAATAACATAAACTCACTCACTTGTTTCCGCTATATTAATGTTCTTTTATCTTGTACGTTTACAGCCGAACGGCATGATGTGTTCGGCGCCTCTGATAACACTTCTGCTGAACTACAAAGGGGAATGCGACTTATCATGTTTCCGTATAATTACTATAGGAGGCAGCAAAGCACCTCAAGAAGAAATTATTGAACTAAAGGTTACTATATATTTTTTAACAATACAACTCGATAGCCAGAATCGTACATTTAGCCCCGAATTCAGAAATATCACTTGATCGTTTTGAAGTCTGTGATCACCTGATCATTACTTGCATGCATTTTATTCTATTTTATGTAGTAAAAATTATTTACTAATAAATAATGAATCTTTAAACACGGCAACCATTAGACAGTAATCAAAATAAAATTGTAATATGTTGTATATACTTATATATCAAATATCCAGTTTAAATATTAATTTGCATTCTTTTTATTTCTTTTATTTATATATTAATAAAGTAACGATTGAAACGTAATGACAGCTAGATGACAGTAGACAGTTGCAATGGATTATTATCATTGGTCAAAAATCACGTGAACAATTTTTCAAGTGTGTGATTGGTCTATTTTGTTTCGTACTACTGAGTGACATTTAAAGTTTTGATCTTTACTCAGATAATTAGCCTTAAACTACAAATAGATTAGAGTCTAAACCTAAACCCTACACTTTAAGGCAATTAGTTATCTTTATTTCGTACAAAATGACAGCATTATTTAAGAATCTTACTATAGTGTAAAACTCACACAGTGGGAGGATGCACAGATTCTAATAAGGGATTCTAACTAGTTTTAACAATAAATAAAACACTTTACAATTAATTAATTACGTATTTTCAATTATTATTGGTTGAATATAAAATTATGAGCGTTTTAATTGGTTGCTTATACCTCTATTTCGCTCACTGAATTAATACGTAATTTTAATGTAATACTTAAATTTACAGAAGAGAATAAAAGGCTTTGTAATCGAATTTTACGGACAAACGGAGACAGTGGGCCCTGTGTTCATTCCGGATCAAGAAACGCCCATCGGTAGTGTTGGCAAACCATATCCCCGTATTGCTGTCAAGGTATGACCTCATTATATTTATTTTTAACTTAGTTCCAATTTATTTATGAATATATAAAAATAATTAAAAACAAAAATTTGCGGATAATAGACAATATAAGAAGATATAAATAATTATAATAGTTTAATATTTTATGTGTAATACGACGGTTTAAAAGCTTTCATTACATATATAGATAGAAAAAACATTAGTTATTATGGATTGCATTCAATGTACCTTAAAGTGTAATATAATAACAATAATATTAATATTTTATTTTTCAGTTAATCGATACCGATACAGAAGAAGTTATTACTGAACCGAACAAAATAGGTCATTTATTAGTTAAAGGGCCCAGGTTTGTTGTAAGTGTTAAAAATGTTATTACGATTCGAAGATATTTATTTAATCTGGCAACATTATTACTTTGTTTCCCCGCACTGTCATATTTAAAATAAAGAATGGTTTATTTTTGAGGAATTATAACGGTTTTTGGAGTTAGCATATTTCATCAGTTTATTGAAGCTGTGACTAAATTGACTTGACTAAGACTTAATTTGATTGTTTTATTAACTTTTCTTTTAGGAATATTATAAAAGCCCAAAAGCAACAGCGGAGGCGTTTACAGACGATGGCTGGTACAAAACTGGTGACTTATTATATAGGGACGAAAATAATAATTATTATTTCGTTGAGAGAATCAATATGCTTATTAAATATATGGGTATTCATGTGAGTTATATTTTTATTATATTTCTTTAGAATTGTATTTAAATCAAATAAAAAATCAACCCGTCTTGTTGACAATTGGGATATGACACATAAGAGGTAGATTAGTAATAAATTTTATAAATATTTTTTTCGGATTTATATTACATTTAAAGTCTACATCCTTATTTGTAAATTTATTAAAGTAATCAATGTTCTTTGTCTTTAGTGAGCCAAAAAAGAAAAAGAGTGGCAACTGGCAACATCCCCTTGCCTTAAAATGGAAAAATAGAGTAATAAAGTCATTTTTATTTTAGATATTCCCGCCATTATTAGAAGAGGCGATCAGAACTCACGAAGGTGTACAAGAGGTGGTGGTAGTCGGGATTCCTATGGACCAGTCGTTCGAGATTCCCGCCGCTTGTGTCGTCCGTAAACCCGGCTCCAAAGTTACTGCGCAAGAAATTAAGGATATTGTTGCTAGTAAGAATTTTGTTTTATTTTAGATTCTATATTTAAAAATGTAATGTGTTGAGGGTAGTTCCTCAGTTTGCCGACAACCATAAAAGGGCTCACACGCATTTGGTATTTTTGTTAAATATATCTACGCGCATATCTTACATGCTAAGTACTTACATGTACTAAAACATACATATATTATATATCGTTGATTTATTAAAGACAAAGGAATTTCTCAATAATAGAAGAAAAGTTATTGAAAGGAATATTTATTTATATGAAAACTTTTATTTTTATTGCTTTAAATATTTAATTGAAGAAATGAAATTCTCGTTAGAACAATTTTCACCTCCATATGAGATGACCGTATTATTAATTTTAAACATAATTTGAGTATATTTGTCTTACAGGTAAATTTGCTGACGAAAAACATCTCAGGGGTGGTGTTGTGTTTATGGACGAAATGATATTGACATCAACAGGGAAAGTCGCGAGGCATAAATTACGAGAATTCGCTCTTAATGCGAAGCGAGAATAATAGAAATTAATGCTGTTTTAAATAATTGTGAATTATTATAAACACAAATAAATTATTTATTGTACATTTAACTATTTATTATTAATAATAAAATTGTAAATATTATTTCGTTTTTATTTTATATTTACATTGAAATTTAAGTGCGTTTTCAGAAGGTAAGACAAAGACAACATGATTCTCAAACAAAACAGTAGATTTTATAATAGGAACCAATTACAGTGATTCAAAACGATCATAAAGTATTTCTCAATAAATATATTCAAAAAATACTCTTATTTGAAATCATTTTTAGTAATTAATTCTTTTGTTTTTAAATGCATTTTAAAAAAATCAAATCCCTATATTTGAATTTACTTAAAAGAATTTTTTTTACTGAGATCTGAGTTAGGTACATATAATCAATAACTAGAGCTAATATTATGATTTTTGATGAGACAATTGAGTCGCTTGATATCACGCGTAAATTGGCGGGAAATAGTTTAAATAAGACCCGCTCTTTATCACGAACATGCCGCGCAGATATAAAAAAGCGTGCATTACAACAATGTCGCGACGCAAATATATAGGATATTTTATAATCAGTTGCTTAGAAACCTTAAGAGTGTGAAGTTGGACCATGGAGTTTAATAACATTAATTATGAATCCAAAATAAACCATGTTGGTGAATTGTTGTTAAATGCATTGAAAGAATGTCCTGACCCTTATAATATTAATCAGGTAAGTTTTCCTTCCTTATTCTCACAAAAAATCTTTATATATAACGTAGAAAAAATAAACTAAAATGGTAAATAGTGTTTCGTTTTTATTATAAAAAATAATACGAGCATCAAATAAGAAAGTGTTACTGTGAGAATAGCTGTACCTATATGATTTGTAAATATTACAAATTAACACATATTATATTTATAGCATTTTCTTGCTTTTTTTTGTAAAATATAATAGGTCCCATTGTGTTAATTGGTTGGCACACTACCCTATGAATGATAAATGCGTCAGAGTGGATTTTTGAATCGAATTATACATTAGAATCTTTCATGATTACTAAGATTGAAGCTATTTTTTACACCTAAAGCGAGTACAGTTCTTTTGCTAATAGTAAAACTATTAACAGTCTTTGAAGAAGAAATGAGAAGAATTTTTGAATCTTCCAGATCGATGCAACAACGGGAGAAAAAGAAACGTTCGCTTCGTTCTTAAAAAGATCAGTCGCCATGGCGTACTCTCTAAGAGTGTTCGGCGCGAAAGCAGGTGATGTGATCGCCATTGCTGGGAGAAACAACATCCACGTCCATGTACCATTCTATGCTGCTATGTATAATGGTATTGCTGTGGCTGGAGTTGATCCTACTTATCAATATGGTGGGTTATTTAATGAATTTCCAGATCGCTTGGACAGGATGTCTTAGAAGTTAAAAAAGTTCATTAAAAGTGGTTAAGACTGCTACATTGCCCACACTATAAATAATTTATTAGGAAATATGTATTTAATAATAGTTTCATAATAATAGTACCTACACTTAGTACTTTTTTTAAATAAGTTCCGCGCGAATTAACGTTGACATCTGTATAATAGTAGCATGCAAATAAGTAGATTTGCGGAAACTTATCTCTGCTCGTAGCATTTCGCATTCAAGATAACGTTGCATAATAATTTTATATTACATTTGAAGATGTCTATCTCTGTCAGACTGGAGGCGTGGTAATTTAAATAAAAAAAATATATACATTATTTATTTATGTAACGCATTTAATTTTTCCATTTTCCATTCTATGATTATATAAAAAAATCATAATATAAATTTTTATATAAATATATAAATCGCCGAGTTCGATTAACATAGCCGAAACTAATATTTTGGCAATTTTTTTTCATTGAAACATTTTCAATATATATTTCTCCATCTCATGAAAAAAACATTTTTTTGATGGTTTCCTATATAATCAATATGACAACGAAGAATCTACATAAACAAACAATGCATAATAACAATTTTAAATCGTCGTTCTCCTATAAAATTGCGATTTTGAAGATCCTTCCATATTAATAGGACCCGGTGTTATATATATAATCGTACGTTCTTATATTTGATCTCTTATCATATCTTTCTCATGATATCTAATTGGAGATTTTCCAACTGCTGGCTGGATATTAATAAATGTCCTTCAAAACTACGGTAATAAATAATATTTGTTTAGTCCGTTAAAGTATTTAAAATTTTCAGACGAAACGAGAGCTTTATTTGAAACAACAAAACCGATATTAGTTTTTTGTAGTCAAAATTCGCTTCAGTACATGGAGCCCGCAGCCAAAGATTTGAATTTAAAAATAAAATTTATCGCTTTAGATGGCGATTATAATTTGGATTCTTTTATGAAGGAATACCCTTCCAATGGAACTGTTGAGGATTTCAAGTAAGTGTTCTATATTACCAGAAGTTAAAGTTTTGTTCAAAAATTTTTTTATATTAAAAAATATATTATTGAATAAATATTAATTGAATTTTGATTTTTTTTCAGAGAATTTAACACATACGCATTAAATTGATGTCTGAATAATATCTATGGTATTCTATCGCGAAATAATATACGGAATTGCATTATTTTTCAGCGCTTTTAATTGTAAAAACAAAACTTCAATTTTTTCAAGTAGTCAATAAATCAATAACTCCAACTTTAACTATACCCTTAATATACTCTACACACAATCTTACTGAATAGTTAAGACTTGTGTGGTTAAAATTAATATATTCGTTGGATTTTGTTAGAGCATGGGAAACAGAGGAAAAACGATCTAATAAAAGCGACACTAATGACTAGGGGCCGGATTATATGCATTTGCATATTTGCATATGCAAATGCATATTTAAGCCATTTTCAGCGGTAATAGCATATTTTACTTAAGATCTGGTTATGATGCATATTATCGATATATTTTGAGGCAATCAAAGGTGTAGTAAATGACTTTGACAGTGCCGAGTCAATGGCAGTTGGTCAGTCCAAGGAAGCATTTAACAATTCATTAATAAAAAAAAAATATAGCCATGATTTGCACACACTTTTCTTACATATGAAAGCATTAAAAAGCTTGAAACTCATGGTTTGACATTGACTGAAGCTATCCAAACAATGAGTAAAATCCGCCAAATGAACTCCACGTTGCCAATGGAATTGCCGCATTAACTCAAAGAAAAGTTTGAAAATATTTTGAACAATAACCCAGGCTTTGAACGGTTGTGTCAAATTGATAGTTTCATTAATGGGACGGCAGAACTTTTGCCAGAAACTGTAAGTGCTAACATAGCACCAAAGTTCAAATTCTGCCCAGTTACCTCAGTGGATGTGGAGCGATCCTTTTCTACTTATAAATAGATTTTTAATGATCAAAGACACAATCTTACCACTGAACATTTGGAACAATACTTGATTGTTTACGTTTACAAAAGCATTAAAAATTTGTAATGTGTGAAACATTGATTGTGTGTATGTGTGTAAAATTAATATTTTAATAATGTACAATTTGCGTAAAATGTATAGGTAATTTACTAATTGTATGCTGATTTTGAAATAAAAAAATTGAAATGACTAATTTTCTTTTGCTGGCTTCCTAAAACTTATCATTTAATTTAACATATTTTGCTTATTTTTATGCATATTTTACCTATTTTCATGCATATTTCAAGCATTTTTCATGCATATTTGCATGCATATAACAAGCTTTTTATGTTGCATATAATCCGGTCCCTACTAATGACATATACGATAACCTAAATTAATTTGGCCTTGGTATCGCCGCTAATGCGTCTTAAAAATGACATAAAAAATTAGTTTCGTTTGAAATTACAGAGTATCCGACATCGATACAAAGGCTGTTTATTGTTGGTTAATGAGCACCAGCGGCACAAGTGGTCATCCAAAACAAGCTGCTTTCACACATCATGATACTGCCCAAATGTTACAAATTTTCATGTAAATCATCAACATTTTTATTTTAAAAATGTAGTCTATATTTTATACAATACACATGTGTATTTATTACAGAAATTCTAAGATACTAAAGGAAAACATATATTTAAATTTAGCGCCATTACAATGGGCGTCAGGATATTACAATGCTGCTATATCCACACTGACTTATAAAACACGAGTGCAAATGTCTGCGCCTCCAACAATTGATGCCATTGCAGATGTTATTAATAAATACAAGGTAATTAATGTTCCTTACTGTTATTTTACATTTACATATGTACGTGTATAAACCAATAACAGCTCACTGCTCTAAACAGTCTGTTTGCCATTAAATATACTTTTATTTGTATTGTACAGGAGAAAATCACTTCGGCTTTGTATGCTTACAGCCAAATATTTTGACGTGTTCGGCGCCTCTAATAACACTCCTGTTAAACTACGAAGGGGAATGCGACTTATCATGTTTTCACACAATAAAAATTGGCGGAAGTAAATTGCCTCAAGAACGAATAATTGCATTAAAAGTATGTCATAAAAAGTATAATCAATTCGTCAATTGTTTTCTATGTTATTATTGTCTATGGCAGAATGATTAGCGCGCATATTTGTTTGTACAGGATGGGGCACGGGAATCTCCTTCATTTAAAAAAATCGTTGTGTCTCCGTTTGCTAGCGGGAACACCGGAAAACAATTTTGTCTTGAATGTGCAAATTTAGGGCAACAGGATCTATACTAAATGTACATAACCTTTCTGACAAATGCATTTTTTAAATGTTTTTTTGGAAAGGTTCCCGTGCCCCACTCTGTATTATAATAATTTTAAAAAATCATGTTTTAAAAATCTTTTTTTAAACTTATTTTCAGAAGCGAATAAAAGGTAACGTAATAGAAATTTACGGACAAACTGAGATATTGGGTCCTGTGTTCACACCCGATCATGACACACCTATTGGTAGTGTTGGGAAACCGTATTATCGAGTTGATGTGAAGGTATGATTTAATTATAATAAAGCGAAGACAAATTCTGTTTGTAATTATTTATGAGTTAAAAATTTAACAAGGGCGTAAGTTTTAGTAATAAAATCTAATATTTTATATCTTCCAATCTCATAACAAGTCGTGTGTCAGTATGGGCCACAGTCCAGCTTAACAGATGAAATGTGGCTAGGCTAATTAAATTTACAATACTTTCTTAAACTTTTTTTTTTCAGTTGTTCGATATGGACACTGAAGAAGTCATTACCGAACCAAATAAAATAGGCCATTTATTAGTCAAAGGACCTAGATTTGCTGTAAGTATAGTCAAAAGTATTTTTAGTCTAGCAATACTTTATGTTTTTATTTACCGCGCTTTTTGTTAAAACTGACAAATTTGCAATAAAGAGTAGTTTGTTTGTAAGGAATTTTAAAGGCAAAAAAGTTTCTTTTTTTAGGAATACTATAAAAATCCGAAAGCAACAGCGGAGTCATTTACAAACGACGGCTGGTACAAAACTGGCGACTTATTTTACAGAGACGAAAATAATTGTTACTATTTCGTTGAGAGAATTAATATGCTTATTAAATATATGGGTATTCATGTAAGTTATTATTATTATTAGTTTAGTAATTACAGAAGTAAATTCATCAAGGTCTGCTGAACAGCTAACATTACAAAACTATTTACAATTAAAGCAAAAAAGAAACAATAATACAATCATTCATTAATTAGTTTAGTCATTACAGAAAAAGGCAGCAGGAGAAAAATACTTTTAAGTTGGTTTTAAAGTAGTTGTCATATGAAATGATTTTTGTAAGCCATGTTGTTAGTATGGCCTCCAAATTTTAAAAATAAAAACTATGGCTGTATGGGCTCGATCCCTTTGCCTTAAAATGCAACAACAACAACAACAAAAAAAAAAATTTCCTTCTTAAGTAATGATTTTTAAACGTCTTAACTTTGATGTCAACGTATGAATTATTTAAAGATATTACCGCCGCTGTTGGAGGATGCGATCAGAGCACATGAAGGTGTGCATGAAGTGGTGGTAATTGGAATACCTAACAACCAGTTATTCGAGGTCCCTGTTGCTTGTGTCGTCCGTAATCCCGGTTCCAAGGTTACTGCGCGGGAAATAAAGGATATTATTGCTAGTAAGTTAATGTATAGTGCTTGAAACAGTGATTCCCAACATATTTTTTGTTGGAGCACACTTTTAACGATTTCAAAATTTCGTTAAAAGTATCAATGGGTATACGCCGTATACGTAAATAATTTTTCGTGATTGTGTCTTTAACTAATAGACTAACTTGTTATAAATAGATAAAGGTGATATATATTTTTTGTTTATAGGTAAATTTGCTGAAGGAAAACATCTCAGGGGTGGCGTAGTATTTATGAATGAAATGATATTGACATCAACAGGGAAAGTCGCAAGACATAAGTTACGAGAATTTGCTCTTAATGCGAAGCGAGAATAATAGAAATTAATGCTGTTTATAATAATTGTAACTTATTATAAACACAAATAAATTATTTATTCACTTACAATATTATATTATTTATTATCAACAATTAAAAGTTTCTTGGAATTTATGTGTATTTATTCCCTTTTGTATTAGAAAAAATACCGCTGCGGTATTTGTATACAGAAGAGTTTACAAAAAGACTGGAATAACACTGTTATTTGATTTGCAAGTACTCGCTTAGATTTAATATATCTAATATTTTTCTTTAAAATAAGACACATTTATATACCTATATTAAGATTTTTTTAAAAAATGCAAACACGATAAAACCATAGACAAAAACAACAATATTAACATGAACGTAACTGACAGATTGATAGGTGGACTGTCAAAAATTTTAGCTGTCAATTTGCGCTGAGTTCATATCTCAGGGTTCGATAATTTATAAATTTAGGCAGAATGTTATGAAGATTTACTTAATAAATAATGGTGCCCGACGAGTATGAGTTTTTCCAACTTACAGTTCAGCATTTAGCTCGCTCTTTATCCCATATAAACCCTACACCATGGGAGAAGGTCAGTGTTATTTTTCCATACAAGGTTTTATATCTATATTTTTGTTATCATTATATTATTGTAAATCAACAATATTATAATAAAAAAAGGATAATATTTCTAATGTTATAAAAGTGCAATTGTGTGTGGAATATTATGTGAACTTGCTTTTAATAGGGATGATCTTTTTGTTTATCCAGTATTTGGCTTTATTTTTAGGTAAACACGCTGTTTATGCTGTGTCCACAAGCAAGTTCTACTCTGTTAGTCAATTCGAGGAGCCAAGAGTCATGTATTGCACTTGGATTATATTTCCTACAAAGTGGCCTTCAACATCAGGATAAACTGTTGCCATACTTCCTAAAAATATTGAAGAGTTTGGCTAATGCGCAGTTTGAGGAGCCAAAGGGACGATTTAATAATAATGACAGTAAGTTTTGTGTACTCTAAGAACTATGCTACTATGTCAGCTGTAATAATTTAATTCCTATTCTCTATGTTTTTTATGATATAGCGCAATTGAATACACTAATACATATTCTAGTTTACCTAATATAGGGTACTAGTTTAGCTGATCTGAGCATGGATTCTTTTTATTTCTTTTTGTTTTTTTAAGGTTTGAATTGCCACATTTGAATGACTGTTTTTTTTTTCAATTTTTTTTATCAAGCTATAAAGGCCATTACCGTGGCCGTCATACTTAATATAGAGCCAACTCTAACCTAATAATCTTTTCGTTATTCATACAGTCTTGGGGTTGTCAACTGAAGCCAAGCCACTATATTTGCCAAAATATTATAATGGGTACTAAAAACCAAAAAGAAAAAAAAAAGGAATTCATGCTTAGTTTAGCTAAACCCAACCTGAGAATAGTTAATTAACAGTTAAGATATTTGCACTTCCTCTATTAGCATTCAGTTGGTCTAACTATAAACTTCTATGAAGTGGTAATGGACGAGTCAACCAGTGAGTGTCTTGCCTATCTGCCTAGTTTTTAGAAGCCTAGTCTTTAAGAGAATGAATAACACAAAATATATAAAATTAAACCTTTATTGTTAATAATATCCTCTATTTCAACTATCTTGATATTTATTTGTGGCATTTTTCTGTACTCTGAAAAACAATAGAATATAAATGTTTATACTATAAGGTCAGAACAGGATATTTGACTGAATTTTTGAAGCCACAGTAAAATATAACAATGAGCAAGTGGACACCTATAGTGTCTATGCAAATAAATTATTTTCATTTCATTTAAGTAAAAATTTTCAGGTATGCATTCAAATAATGTAGTCATTTGACCCATTGCTATTTCTGTATATAATTTGTTATCATTAGCAAGTTAATACCATTTGTATTGTTTTATTTTCTTCCCTGACCGCCTCCTTGGCCTGAACCATGAGCATCTCCTCCTCCATTAGCTCCACCATCTACTCCCCCATCAAATCCTCCACCAAAGTTGAATCCTGCTCCAAAATTTCCACCTGCTTGTCCTGCATTCAAATATATCCATACTTTCTATAATATTATACCTCATGGGTATTTGAGTACAAAAATGGAAGTTGTAGTTTAAATTTATTTTAAAACCATTTCCTTATTTGAACTTCAGAATAATAAATTTAATAAATAGCTGTTAACAACTACTTAAATGCTTTGTTACATATGTCACATGACGTTTCTAGTGCTGCGCAGCATGCATAATGTAATGGTTCACTTTAATTGAATTAGATATTAATTGATTCTAACAGTACAGCTTCCCAATAAAACTATACCACACTAATAATATAGTATATGTGTGTCCATTTGATTAATATTATTAGTCTTTCAGATATTCTATAAACTTTAAATATAAGGTAAGCTCACCTCCAGCGTTACCATTGGTCTCCCCGCCTCCTGAAATGTAGATATTGATTTAGAAAAATAAATACAATGAGTGAATTAAGAATTAATAGACTTATGTACATACCACCTCCGCCATTTTGTTGAAGGCTCTAAAAAGAAAATAACAGATTTTAAAATTATATTTGTTAACATTTCGACAACAATGAATGAACAGTTTTAGAAAATTCGCTTTTTAATCATCAAAAATGAACGCGATAGTAAGTCGCAAAATGTAGTTTAGTTAAATAATGTTTGCGAGTAAGAAATTAAAAGAAAAAAAATCCAATGGCCATTGAGCAATTTGCTTGATTCTCACATGGTAATGATACAGCTATATTTTAAAATAAACCTTAAATATCTATAGAAACGATAATAGCATGTAGCATATACTTACATTACCTACAAGAGCGACAGCGACCAAAAAGAATAAGCAATATTTAAACATTTTCCTGGTTCGAAATTGTCACAAATGTAATGCGCGTGCGCAAACATACACTTTTATATCAAACACATCATATATTAGTAGATTTTTATCAACAGAATAATTGCTCTATAATTTTTATGCGGTATTTCTATGTGTGTGGTTAATTTCTGCTAAAATTATAGGCTGGGTGTGTGAATTACTTGATTGCATGTTTATATGTGCAAATTATTTTTTATTAGGAATCTCTAGGTTATTGTTGTTTATTTTTTGTTTTTTGAAATTGTTGATTATGTGCCAACTCGTGTGAAAATTTTAATTATTTTTAAAATCTCGTAGGTACATTTAAAGGGTCTATAAATGAATAAAAAACATATAGGACCAATATTTATTTATTCAAATGTTACACCAATCATTTGCCATAACCTGAAACATTAGATAAATGCTCTTAGTGATTTTATTTTTACAAAAAGTTTTTTGAACAATATTTAATCAAAATGTACTCTAACTAACCGCCTTGTCCCTGACCACCGCCATAACCTCCCCCATTTCCTGCAAATCCACCTGATGCACCAGCTGAGAAGCCAGCTCCAAATCCAGCTGAGGCTCCAGCACCTCCTATGAAGCAAGTATGTGACATATTATAACCCCCATTGTCATTGAGAGCCGTACAGAAAATCAACGTAAGAAATTACTTTAGTGATAAGATCGCCAATTGCTCTAAATCTGCTTCCTATTGTTGTTGTATTGTTATTATTATGTTTTAAAGCAATAAAGTATTTATTATTATTACTATTATTATGACAATACAAAGTCAACTTCAATATTTAAGAAATTATTTTCACATACCTCCAGCTCCTGCACCACCACTGCCCCCACCACCGCCTCCAGCGCTACTTTGTGCGTATTCTGGAACATTGTTAAAGCTTAATTACAATTTTAACACTAGGATTTGAATAGTGATATATTATTAAAATTTTATTCTAAAGAACCCTTTTCGTTGGATTAAACTGCTTACGGTGACAACTCACCTGGTTCTTGTTGGCTCTGAAAAGAATAAAAATAAAATATACAATTTATGTAATGTATGTATTGTGTTTATTTAGTTATTTTTATTATTACTACCATTGTATCCTACATATCGCCATTTACACTGACAAACGTTAGTTGGTAGCAATAAAGGGTTTTATTTATTTATATCTATAGATTTTATACCTTATCACAAGTCGTTATTTGCGAATATGATTTTGTTAATTTAAAAAAAACTAATATTATAAGCCTATATATAAAAATAGGGTAGGTTGAGATACTAACTGGAATAAATCCACTAATCAATTATGCAAGAAATGAGACCAAAGTGTAATTTTCTTTGTTTTTTTTTTCTTATTTTGTTCCGTATTTTAAATAAAATCAATAAAGTATATTTATAAGATGAAAATCATTATCAAATCAAATCAAAAAAATCAAATTAATTTTATAATAGGGAATATATATGTAACATCGTCTGATGTTAAGGTAGAGTATGCTTCATGGTGGTATTAATACAGAATGGGACATTGGTGTTGATTAGTAACCCAGTCTGGCGATGACTTGTTAACATTTAAAATTCTAGTTTATATATGATTATTTATCTTATTTTTCATACTAGTTTATAAGATGATAAAGCCAGGATACATTAATTAATATTTTATGTAATAATACACATATTGTTTGTATAACACTAGTGATAATTTACTTCATATTATTGTAAGTTATTCGATGAGTAAAAGTGCTTATTTGGAGTGTATTAATTAAAATAAATAAATAAAATAGATACTCACATTAGCGACCAAAAGTGCAATAAAGAATAAAACAAAGACCTTGTACATTTTTGTGTGTTGAAATGAACCACTCTTCAAGACAATGCCTTATTTTCGCGCCAATCCCAACTTTTATACTAAACATTTGGGCTATTACACAATGATTATGTAGTAATGACAACGAAATGATCATATTTTAAGCCGTTTATATCTAAAAATATATACGGAAATTGCTCTCCCGCAATTTTGGTACGTTTTCCAATTCGTTAAACGCTTTTTTGTTCACACACAATCATTGGCGCGTTAATGGGTGTTATTTTTGCAATGTCGCGCATAATTATGAAAATCGTGCTCAAATGGTTGTCAACTTGGAAAACATGATATTATAAAGTTTTTGACAAATTTAATATTTCTTTCTTTATTTGATATTATTAAGAAAACCAGCAACCAAATAATTACAATATAATTCATAATATGGAGACATTTATTATACATGCTACCATTTATTAGTTTTAGTAGACCCATGGTGGGATATATCTGAGCAACGGTGGCATGTTGATTAGGGTGGCAGTTAAATGTGTGTTATATTTGGAACTGCGCCATCTATTGGTCAGTAAAGGAATTAAACATATATTATGCAATTTGTTTAAAATATTTAATTGCACTACCTCTGCCACTTAGTCTAAGAGTCGTGGTTATAAATATTTTTCATAATAACAATTGCAATTAGCACTTTTTTAATAAGTGTTTAACAAAATTGCCAGTAACAATTGTTTTCAATGATGGTAATGTTTATTTATGCTGATGATATATAATAATAATGTTGAGGTCATTTATTATTTTAATCATATATGTTTTCTTATGGGTTATTAATGTATACCTATGTACTGTGAAGCCAAATTGGTTTCCAATTCCACCTGTGTCAATTTCTGTACTAAAAGATGCTGGTTAGTGCAATAATATGAAACGTTTACAGGTCAGGCGGTCAAACTAATTACAGTATAACTTGTTTAAGCTTACATTATAAAGTGTGCTACTTTATAACTCATGCTTTTAATAGTTATTTGGCGATGAGGATTCAAGAGATTTATAAGTTATTTGTAGAATTCTGTTGATAAATGTAGATCCGAATTTAAAAACATAACCTAATTGTTTTCTAATTATAATCTGATTAATTTAATATACAAGCAATATAAAGACAACTTTAATTGACCGGATTATACACTGCCTTATATGTTTAACTTTCCTCTAGATTGTTATTACGTGTAGTTCTTTTAAAATATCAATAAAATAGTAATTTTAGTACAAAAAGTATTTTTTGTTTCAGAAATACCTATGTCGGAAAAATTCAGCTTCTGTTTGAACACTTTACTCTCAGATGTGTCAGCAAAACAACCATCACTACGTGAAGAGATAATATCAGCTCAAATAGAGCTTATGACCAATTTAACAAACACTATAAGCGTGTGCTATGAAAACAGAAATTATGACACTGTTTCCAAACTTCATTTGTGTAAAAGTACTATTCCAGTTCTGATTGGTTTAGCGAGATCTATGGGCCGTTTTGCGACTATCGACCCACCTTTACTATGCCGGCTGTTCCCCCAGCCTAGTAGTCCAGTAAAAACCAAAGAACCTGAGCCTAATTTTGAGTATTCGACTTTAGAGAAAAAGAGAAGGTTTAACCAGTTTAGGCCGATTATACCACGTTCTTTGTCACAGAACTTGAGTGACCATAAAATGGTTAATGGGCTGGACACAGTCGATTGTGGTATTAATACTTTAAAACGAGGATCTTTGCACAGTTATAGTTCTGTACCTTATGATCCTACGACTTACTTCTTCCACAAAATAGGATCCAGTTTTAACCAGTTTCCCTATATGAGATTCTCTGAGTCGCCTGAGAAGAGAGTGTCTGTACAATTCTATGTGACGTATTTACAGTCTATCTTGTCTCTGGCAAAGAAATTGTTGACCAAGGATCTTTTGGCTTTCTTAGACGAGGAGGCGGAGGATATTTATGCTTCTGGACAAATCAGGGTTAGTATTTGTACATAGAATTAATTATAAATTTAAATAATTGGTTATTTTTTAATCTGATGTACTTTTTTTTAGGTTTTCCCTTATAAATCTTTTTCGGAGACATTGAACTTGGTAATGGTGACCTTACTCCGGGAGCTGCTGCAGCATCAAAAAGATTTGCCTGGACCATTCACAAAGGATGTTCAGGTATTTTTGTTTTTTTAAGATAAATACTGTAAAAAATATCGTGTGTTTATTTATTTTTTGTTGGTTAAATTACAGGAATTCGTGAAATGTCTATTTCTCAGCGGCCAGACAGAATTGCAGAGTCGGCATCATGACGCTTCCGAACGAGAAGAGCGAGAGAACAATTATTCTACAGTGAATAAATTTAAAGTTAACGTTATGGCTAATTCGGCCTGCGTTGATTTGTTAGTTTGGGCTATAGGCGATGAAACTGGTAAGGAACGTTGTTGACAAGTGCGATATAGGCAGACATCAATGCTTATGTATTTTAGTTGTTCAGTGAATATGATAATTGCACTAGTTTGTAATTGTTTTGATATGAAATAGCTGTTAAAGGTACCAAATTAAAAAGATGTTGGATTTTAAGTTTGTTTATAAACAGCTGTAGTTCTTGATTTTGTTGTATAATATAATGGAATAGCTGATATTGTATGGTTTATTAAGTACATATTTATTTATTATCTATTTACTTCCAAGAACAGATTAGTGCAATATTTGTCAAGTTTGGATCTATCTGTTTAAAAGTTTGTAAGAATTATTTCAATTTGTCATATAAAGGAAAATCTTTGCACTTATTTTTTTTAAATAAGGTTACCTAGTTTTGTATGTTACATAGTAGTTATTTTTTTTGAAATTAATAAATTATTATTTAAAAATGTTAATTTAACTTTGTGACAGGAAAATTGTATCGTCCGTAAACATGGGCGTAGCCAGCCATGGGCTCAGGGTGGTTCAGCAATCTAAAATAATATGTAACCAGCTAACTATACCTGCGGTCTTACCCTGGTTAATTTTTTTTGTGTCGACTGATGACTGTCTAGTGTGAACTTTCTTACGGATATTAAGTATTGTATTTAGTACCTAGATAATTAAGTTTTTTAGGTTTGATTAGGTACCTTATAAGTCAGAGCCTCCACCCCCACCCTGGCTATGCCCATGTCCGTAAAGGCAATAAACAATATTTGTTTAGGTTATTTAAAATTTTTTTTGGAAGTAAGCAGATGGTATTTATAAGGGATGCTTCGTAATAGTATTTATTTTTGTATTTATATGTATGTATTATGGTTTTGCAGTTGATGAGGACTATACCGTGCCAGCATTATTAAATGCTCTAACAATATTAATAGGTACTCTTGAGTGAGAGTGACCCCTCTTAAACTAATATTTAAAGTTACATTTGAGTTTGTCCTTTCCTGTTTTTATTAACCATCTTAAATTGGTCGGGTTATTGTCATTAGTTGTTTTTATTTTATTAACACTAGATTTACCACACCAGTCAAAATGACTGGTCTTGCAAGATCAAATTAAAATTCCTACTGCGTGTAACATTTTCTTTAATTCTTCTAATCTTCTTTAATTTATAACAGAAGAATTACTTTTATTAATTTTATATTATTTTATATATATTTGTAACAAATATATACTTTTTTGGTTTTGGTAGAAATAGATGTATTTAAGCTGGTAAATCTAGTGTTAATAGCCCAGCATATGACCACACTCCGCCTGATGTTAAGCTAGAGTGCGGTCCATGAGCATGGACAACTGTTACCACAGACACATATCCGCGCGCAACAGTCGACTCCACTATGCCGGCTTGAGGAGACGAATGTGCTCTGTCCAAATTAACAGGGCACACTCCTCTCGTTATCCCGGCTACTTCCAAGCTGATGCCGAAACGCGACTATTTTTAGTTGGATATTATTTTATTTGTTCTTTCAATGATGAACCGATTGAATTAAGTTGGTTCGTTATACAATTAGGAATGTTCCTAAATAATTAACGTTGATCACGTCGTTTGATTAAAATAATGTTTTTTTTACTCATTTTACATGTTATTAAAAGTTACTATTTTCATATTTAAAGCCACACAAGACGGGCTTCTATATTTTTACCATAAACATTGGTGTATATTAACATTTCTTCTCATTTTCTTGTCTTAATAATCAATTTGTTTAATTATCTTAAAATATTAGTTGATGTTTAATGAATATCATATTACAGGGGCCGATTCCCTTTGTGGGCGTTTGACAGAGAAAATTAATTCGAATGATAATCATAAATTAATTTTGGTGCATATGCCGTTGCTGATGGTTTGTCTCGAGGTATTTATCTTAATAATTTATCGCGAATTTACTAATTTAAATCATCGTTCCCACAAGACAGGCCTAGCCTAGTGTGGAAACCACCAGTGAATCCCTTATGTATAAACTTAATTATTTAAATAAAGTATTATTATTATATTTGATTTTAGGGGTTGGGGAAATTGGCGACGAAATTTCCGACGATAGCGAACACGTCAATTTATTGTTTGCGTGATTTTCTCGTGACCCCGTCTCCTATACTGTTCAAATTGCATAGATTAGAAATGGAAAAGAGCGGGAAGGAGCATATGAAGGTTACATGTATGTGTTTAAATTATTAATTAGTTATAACAGCTAAGGAAAAAGCTTTGAAAAAGAAAAATATTTTTTTATTAGGCTCTAGAGTCTAGACTCTTGTGCATAGTCAGAATCTACGAGATTTAGAAAAGGCATACGACGAGAAGAAATCACAAGAAACTCGTCAATCATACCCTGTTGGACATAATCTATGTCATTTTATGTTTACCCTTAGGTATACAATAGGATGACAATGCCCCTATACAGCAGCTATTCTTCTACATCATAGTAGATTTATTATATATTATTGTGACATTAGTATGTAAGTGGACAATGCCAGTATACAGCAGCTAAATCAAATTGATAATTATTAAATTAATAAATTTATTTCATTTATATTTATATTTGTATATGTATTGATGAGTAAAAGTGCTCTATTGGAGCCCATTTACTAAAAGTAAATAAATAAAAAAAAATATTACAATATAATGTTAGTATTAGTAGTCACATACATTCTTGCTTAACTGTAAAGTAAGCATCTTTAATAATGGTTATTAGCAAAGTTAGTGACACCTTAAAGAGTGAGAAACTGTCATTCAGAGGGTCCATAACAGTTGCCTCCAGAATATATTTTTAAAAAGTTAATTGTTTTAGTACAAGGTAAAGAGCTTCAGGGGCTCACGGAATCGGGAGTTCCGGTTAAGTCGACGCCCTTCGAGAAACTTCGAGATGCTGCGATAGAGAATTTGTGTATTGCCTTGGAAGCTGAGCTGACTGTCGATCCTTATTGTGTGCCTGCGTTAGTCGGCTCTGTTAGTAACAGATTATTTACAGCTGAAACAAGTGACAGGTAAGGGTTCTTTTCTCTAATGCCTGAGTTAAGCCGGTTAGGATTTGATACATAAGGTTTTTCAAAACTGTACGTATTTTAGCGTTATTGAAAGTTGTGTTAAAATGGAGAGAAGAAAAACTTATATTTTACTATTATAATACATATATATTTACTTATAAAGTATAAAGAACGTACATAGCTGCGGTTCTTATTAATTTCAGCAACTTAGAAAGTACAGTTTATTGTTTAATAATGACGTATTGTTGTAGTTATTTAGAATGACCGTGATGCTACCTAGCGCATCATTTGAATTGATAGCAAGATAAACGTTTTAGGGAGTCACTCTAAAAATGTGACGTCATAAATAAATCTTTCTAATTGTAATATATTCTAGATTGTAATAAATTGTTTGTTCTAGTGAATCATCGCTGATAAGTACGAACATAGTAATAATGTTGGGACACGTGGCCGTAGCGTTAAAAGATACACCGAAGACGACAGACACCATATTGCAGTTTTTCCAACAAAGGTAAGACATAATACTGCACTGAGTAAGATATAACCCGCACAATTTAAATATGCACTCAAAAATAGTTAGCTCTTTTGGGTGTTTAATGTAATGCTAGAGTGCCGTTCAGCTGTTAATATGAAGTAATATCTACAGGTGAAAGTCATCTCCGCTGTATTAACTTGTTGAGATGACTATGGTCATACTATGTTGCTAGGACATACTTTTCTACATGAAAGGACATTTCAGACTGGACTAATATTCAAAATTAGTATGTTAATTTCTCTAGATGTTATTGAGTTGTGTATAATTTCAGGTTGTCGAGAGCCGCTTCGTCACTGGACACGCTAATTGTTGACCAATTAGGTTGTATGGCGCTCGCGAGTCCCGAGGGGCCGGCTCATGATGAGATAATGAGGATGTTTACAGTTATCACTGTAGAGGCCGCTAGTGCTGTTTATGTACACACTGATGATAGAAAACAGTATAGGTATGTATAATTTTTAATTATATTTTGTAATTGTAAAATAAATAAATGGCACTTTCGATATGCCTGCTTATAATGTTATAAGTGTTGAAAATAGTCAGTATAGTGGCAGTTGCTTTTTGTATCTGTTACAGACACGTGTCAGGTGCAGTGTTGAATGCGCTCGCGAACATAGCGGCGAATGTTCGTGGCACTTCAGCGAGATTGGAACTGTTGACGCGGTTGCTCGAATTGTTTGTGCAACTCGGCTTGGGAGGCGAGCGCGCGACTGACAGGTCGCCTGCTCCTGTGCTCAAGGCTTCAGGCAGTGCTGGGAATTTGGGTGTTCTGATACCTGTCATTGCGGTAAGATTGGTTAAGATAATTTATTTGTCACAATTCTTTATTTTTATAAGATTGATTGTTTCAGGTGTTGGTAAAAAGATTGCCACCCATAAAGAACCCAAAGCCGAGATTGCATAAGTTGTTTAAAGATTTTTGGCTGTACTGCGTCGTTATGGGATTCACTGCGGCCGAATCAGGTAATTGTCGATTTTATCATTAATTTATCATTTATACTATAATCTAAGGATTTGACAATTGTTTTAACTAAAAAAAAGTATTTAATAATCTAATATCAATGTGTACAACTACTGTTCTTATACAATATTAACTTCATAAATTATTAAAAGAAAAAAAAAAAAACAAAAGCACCTCATAAAATATATCTATGATCAAATTTTCTATTTAAAAAAACAATTGTCAAACAATTCGAAAATCTCTTCCTAAACTGTCTTTTTCTAAATCTTACTGTGTGACAGAGATAGTTGTATCGAAAGTGAGGTTTCTCTCTTAGATCTGCTAATTTAATATTGGCTTGACTCTGTGCTAAAGTGAAGTCGCCTTACTGATAGCGCTTGACTTGAAACATTCAAGGCGTGTTATTATTAAGAATGGGTTGAATTACTGGTTTTTACGTTTCTTAATTATATTTTAAGACGTTAAATGAATTTAATGTAAAATGTTACAGATTTTTTAATAAAGAATATAGTTAAGAAACGTTCTCTTCTCTATTGTTTATGGCGTGTCGAGTACGAGTTTCATAGTTAACGAAAGCGTAAATTTCTTATGATAGTATGTAAACATAGATGTATTATAATCATTTTAATAATATGGTAACAAGTTGATATGGTTATGTCAGACATTTACATATGACAGTGTCTATCTTTTGCGTCGCGAGTGTTGTCTTTGTCCTGAATTATATCCGGGTCCCTTGAATTCTCGCTTATCCAGGTTCGACTGTGTATATATACAATATATCTGCTTTCTGCTACCTCCTGTCTGTCTAATTGGTTACCGTCCATGGGCGTAGCCAGCCATGGGCTCAGGGTGGAGCAGCAGTCTAAAATAATGTGTAACTAGCAAACTATACCCGTGGTCTAGCCCGGTTAATTTATTTTCTGTCGACTGATGACTATCGAGTGTGAACTTTCTTACGGATATTAGGTATTGCAGTTAGTGCCTACATAATTAAGTTTTTTAGGTTTGATTAGATGGGTGGGGCTAGTGGCCCACCCTGCCCCACCGTGGCTACGCCCATGTTACCGTCACATATTACGAATAAATATTTGCCCTGATTGGGAATTGAACCCGGGTCGTTGTGTAAAAGATATATCAAAATGCTTATGTAAACTTGCATAACTAGTACTCGACTCGTAGCCTATAATATTTCTAATAAACTTTACGCACAAATCTATCGCAATATATCTGACTAATTTATAACCTATTTATACGTACTATATTATTTATATATACTATACTATTTATAATATTCTCTTCTTCTATGGCCACACCTGTAGCCATGCGAAAGCGTGAGTATACAAGACTGCTTGTAGCCAAGTAATAGTTTTGTGTTAATCGTCCTGTTAAATATACTAGTGGTCAGTGAAGGGAATATACATTCGTTATTATAGTAATTATTATATTTATTGAAAACACTACCTAGTACATTTAACTAAATTGTGTTGCTTTTTTTTTTCTTAAGCTGGCAATACACTTTTTTTTCTATATCTAAAATTAAATTAAGCCTTTATAGATTAATTAAAATATATGTATATGTTATTATCGCTTGTGTGAATTCGTTTTAAAATATGTCTTCGTAGAATTTTGTTGTTAGTGTAATTAGATTTGTAGAATGTACGCCTTTTGTGTGTGAATTGCTGGCTTAAAAATATTATTAATCTGTGTGTCATTTTTATTATAGAAATTAAAAATAGTAGTGTCAAAGTCATGTGTGTGAAGTTAGCCCCCCCTTTCGAAAATTTAAAAAAAGTAATCGGAGTTCTGGGGGCCCCCCTAAGAGTTCTAGAGTTCTCTATTAATTAAAAAAATAGTTCCGTTCATTAAAGTGGTCAAAACACTAATTAAAGTTTAGAGATAAATTCACTAATTCCGACTTCAAGATGCTATAACTTTTTTATTTTAGCTCTGATCAATTTCATTTCTTCAGCGAATTGATAGAACTCTTAAAGTGGCATCCAGAACTCCAAAGCAAATTGCTGATTTTTAAGAAAATTTTTTTTTCGTATTATAACTTAACGTAAAAAAATAAAATTTCAAAAGCCTATAACTTTTTTCTCTTAGCTCCGATCTACTTGATTTCTTCTAGAAAACGATAGAACTCTTGGGGGGGCCAACAGAACTCCGAAGAAAATAAGTGATTATTGAAAAATAAAATTTTTTCTAACAAAAACTGCAAATTTTAAAATTTCTTGTGTCAAACTCCCAGAACTTTTTTATTTTAGCTCTGATCGATTTCATTTCTTCTATGAATTGATAGAACTCTCAAAGTGGTATCCAGAACTCCAAAGAAAATTACTGATTTTAGAAAAAAAATTTACTGATCGATTTGATTTTTCGACAACTTGATAGAACTCTCAAAGTGGTATCCAGAACTCCAAAGAAAATTACTGATTTTTAAGAATTTTTTTTTTTCGTATTACACCTTAACTTTAAAATATTGAATTTCAAAAGCCTATAACTTTTTTCTCTTAGCTCCGATCTACTTGATTTCTTCTTTTCATTTAATTCTCTGAATTTTAAATTTCAAAAGCCTATAACTTTTCTCTTAGCTTCTAGCATAATTTAAAAAATGAAATTTCAAAGACCTATAACTCGTTTATTATAGCTCTGATCGATTTGATTTCTTCGACAACTTGATAGAACTCTCAAAGTGGTATCCAGAACTCCAAAGATAATGGTAGATCAGTGTTAACATAAAAAAGTTCTAGTTCTTAAAATTTTTGATTTTTTAAATTTTACTATTATTTAAAAAATATTTTTTCTTCTAAAAATCTACCAGTTTCTTTGGAGTTCTGGATACCACTTTGAGAGTTCTATCAAGTTGTCGAAGAAATCAAATCGATCAGAGCTATAATAAACGAGTTATAGGTCTTTGAAATTTCATTTTTTAAATTATGCAATTAAATGAAAAAAATTTTTTTTCTAAATTCAGTAATTTTCTTTGGAGTTCTGGATACCACTTTGAGAGTTCTATCAATTCATAGAAGAAATGAAATCGATCAGAGCTAAAATAAAAAAGTTCTGGGAGTTTGACACAAGAAATTTTAAAATTTGCAGTTTTTGTTAGAAAAAAAAATTTATTTTTCAATAATCACTTATTTTCTTCAGAGTTCTGTTGGCCCCCCAAGAGTTCTATCGTTTTATAGAATAAATCAAGTAGATCGGAGCTAAGAGAAAAAAGTTATAGGCTTTTGAAATTCAATATTTTTAAGTTAAGGTATAATACGAAAAAAAAATTTTCTTAAAAATCAGCAATTTTCTTTGGAGTTCTGGATACCACTTTGAGAGTTCTATCAAGTTGTCGAAGAAATCAAATCGATCAGAGCTATAATAAACGAGTTATAGGTCTTTGAAATTTCATTTTTTAAATTATGCAAATGAAAAAAATTTTTTTTCTGAATTCAGTAGTTTTCTTTGGAGTTCTGGATACCACTTTGAGAGTTCTATCAATTCATAGAAGAAATGAAATCGATCAGAGCTAAAATAAAAAAGTTCTGGGAGTTTGACACAAGAAATTTTAATATTTGCAGTTTTTGTTAGAAAAAAAATTTTATTTTTCAATAATAACTTATTTTCTTCGGAGTTCTGTTGGCCCCCCCAAGAGTTCTATCGTTTTCTAGAAGAAATCAAGTAGATCGGAGCTAAGAGAAAAAAGTTATAGGCTTTTGAAATTTTATTTTTTTACGTTAAGTTATAATACGAAAAAAAATTTTTCTTAAAAATCAGCAATTTTCTTTAGAATTCTGGATACCACTTTAAGAGTTCTATCAATTCGCTGAAGAAATGAAATTGATCAGAGCAAAAATAAAAAAGTTATAGCATCTTGAAGTCGGAATTAGTGAATTTATCTCAAAACTTTAATTAGTGTTTTGACCACTTTAATGAACGGAACTATTTTTTTAATTAATAGAGAACTCTAGAACTCTTAGGGGGGCCCCCAGAACTCCGATTACTTTTTTTAAATTTTCGAAAGGGGGGGCTAACTTCACACACATGTCAAAGTCGGCATATTGTACGGCTTAACTGTGTGCTTTTAAAGTTTAGAATTGTTGTGTTAGTATTTTTTCTTTCGTGTTTCTTTTTAGGAATTTTTATGCTTACTATACTAACATATTTTCCTTTGTTAATTATAATTTTAAATAATTTTGTTTTTTGCTGATACTAATATTTTTTTGTTAATTCAAATTGTTTTTAATATATTGTTAAATAGCTTTCGGAGTTTTAATTCGATTTCACAAGCGTTTTATTATTTCAGTGTTTTTGAAAAACATTTATTAATTTGTTAAAGTAATATTGAGGACGCTTTTGTTATTGCCTTAAACTCTGAAAGTAACACATGAATATAAGGTTTGATAATTTAATTTGAAACGCACAGGACTATGGCCAATGGAATGGTACGCCGGTGTGAAAGAGATAGCTGTGAAATCGCCTTACCTTGTTTCGCAAACGTCATTACGTTCGGAATTCCGCGAGCTGCAATACACTTCGGCTGTTCGCAACGACAGCGTTTCTATAAACGAGCTGCAGGAGCTGAAGACTCAAATACTTAACTTGTTGGATCAGCCCGATGTGATTCCGATCGTGAATAAGTTAAATTTCGCTCCGTGCATGTACTTGTTGAGTGTTTATTGGTTGGAAACTTTGAGGTACGTCTTACTATATATTTTATGCTTGGTTTCACCATCGCTAGTCACTATCTATACTAATATAATAAAGAGGAAACATTTGATTGTTTGTATGTATCAAATAGGCTACGAAACTACTGGACCGATTTGAAAAATTCTTTTACTATTAGAATCGTACATTATCCCTGATGAGCATAGGGTATAGAATATTTTCAATTGTTTTTTTTAAAGAAATGTTACATTTTAAGTTCAGACAATTCGATGTCTATGCCTAATTTTGGCGGCCAAACGTGCTGACAGTTTTTTGTTTTTTTAAGAAATATTGCGTTCATTCATAGTACTTTATATCTTCATTATTACGCAGACGTAGTCGCGGCCATTTGCTAGTACTATATAAATATACTTGTTATATTTTATTATTATTATATGAACTAAAGATTAACGTTAGAAAAACTTTAGGTTATCAGGTCTATGATCCATGTCATGTTTACTTTTGTCTATTACGCTTTCCTTCATATATATTATTATTTGTTTTAGGGTAAGCAACTCTCCAGAGCCAAGTCTTCAGCCAATTATTGAGTATTTAAGCGATACGGCATTACAAAAGGATAAAAGTGGCATGTGGCTGTGTGTTGCCAGGTAAATTAATTATTTTTCCTCAATTCCTATTTCACATTTTAGTAAAAAGGTAGGTAGTTGTAAAATACACGGAACTTTCACTTGTCATGTTATCTAGACATAGTAGTTAAAATAGTAAATAAATAGTAGTTAAAATGCTCACCATGGTGTTTTTTTCATACATAGTAGGTCATCCGACCTAATGTTTATTTTCTCAAAATTATATTTATTTAAATGTTATAATAATTGTATGTTTATAGTGTCGGTGACAAAGTATTCCAGAAGTTCCTTGATGTGATGTCACAAAAAGTGAAGGACGAATCGCGCGAGAGAGAGCTAGAAAGTCATGCTCAATTCCTATTGGTCAATTTTAATCATATTCATAAGCAAATAAGGCGGGTTGCTGACAAATGGCTCGCTGGACTGGTGGAGAAGTTCCCACATTTGCTTTGGAATTGTCGAGTGAGTTTGTTAATTCAGTAAATAAATAAATGTCAAATAATTAATAATATTCTTTAATCTGCTACAATCTACATTTATATTCGCTCGCATTTAAGTAATTTCATTAGGAATGAATCAATATGATTCCAAGCAGCTGAAACTATAGTCAGTTGGAAACTATAATAAAAAATAATATATTTTTTAAATATAAAGTATTCTATGTTACTTCTAGTACTTCCAAAAATATGTGTATAAAGTTTCATGATGATTGGTTAAGTAGTGCGTGAAAACGTAACAAACAAACTCACATTCACATTTATAATATTAGTGGGGATGAATGTATTTGTATAGGTGATTCAGTTGAAAGTTTGGACTCTAATTAAGACTATATGATGAGTGTCGAAAGTGACAAAGATTCATTCGAGCATTACTGACCCTCTTTTTTCAGGTACTATGGTCTATGCTGGATATTCTCCAAGTGTTGGGCTTCAGTTTGGAGTTGGACGCGAACCAGGAAACACCACTTCTCAAAGTGCCTGGCACTGACTTTTACTTGCAGTTGCAGGATACTTTGGATGGGAGAGAGGTAGTATTAGCTTTAATTTGAGGAAGGATGTATGCTGGAAAAGTTGAAGGTAATGGCTTAGCTTGGCAGCTTAGTGGTGTGTACTACAGGAAGTATTCTAAGTTCTGAAACACTTTAATAATAAATGTATCAGTGATACATATTTGGTTAATGGCTGTTTATCAGGTCAACAGTGTGTTTTGAAAGCGTTTTTTTTTATTACAGGGTATAGTGAAAGATTTCGCTGATCGTTGTCACGGTATAGTGCAAGAGGCTATGAAGTGGGCACCTCAAGCAACAAGATCACATTTACAAGAATATCTTAATCAGGTAGTTGTGAATTCTGTGGTTCTCTGTTATATGGGCTAGGTAACCTATGTACAAAGCTGTATTCAAATTCCAGGTCCCAAATTCTACGCTTTGGCATCATTGTGGATTAGCACTAGCCATAGGTGCTCTTCTGGGGTCCGCGGGTCTGAATCGTGCGTCTTTCGCGTTACCCAAAGCGGCGCTTAACAAACGACCCCCTTGTGTTACGCAAGACTATGCTGCCTTGCTCGCTGTAGTCTCGCAAAGGAGTCGATATGCTGGAGAGGTAACTATGACAATAATCAATTGTAATCGACTATCAACTGTTGAAACTCTATACACACTTTTTCTCAGGTTGCTGGTGCAGTGTCAGCTGAAGGTGGTGGCGAGGCTGCCCTGTGGAGAGTGGCAGGTCGTCTGCAGTCCGCATTAAGAGATGCATGCGCCAGTGGCTCTGAGACAGCTCACAGGTCTGCACTGTGGAGAGCGACTGCTTTATTAGTGCATGCCAAATTGCACCAACAGTCGCATACATCTTCACCTCAAGCTAGGGGGCTGTTGCATGCTGTTGGTATGTACTATTGGATATCATATGTTGAAGACAATACACACGTAGGTTTTAGTACATTAATAATCTCTTGATGATAACTGTTGACCTCTTTCAGCGTGGTCACAAGTAGATATCTTTACTGAGGATGCCGTGACCACGGCGGTTGAGTGTTGGCAATGGGTAACGACAGCGCGACCCGAGTTAGAGTTACGATTGATGCAGGAGATATTCTCAGCATGGCAGTGTACTGTTGATAGGAAAATGGGATTGTTCTCTGAACAGGCCGAGGAGATTAGTCCACTGGCTGCTTATGAGGGTATGTAATATAATTTTTTATAATTTATTACACATTGTTAACACTTTTTATATTAGCCTAGTATATGACCATGCTGGCTTGAGGAGATGAATATGCTCTGTCCAAATTAATAGGGCACATTCCTCTCGTTATCCCGGCTACTTCCAAGCTGATTCTGAAACATCACTTCAGGATTGTTTCGCTTGAAAGTAATGGTACTACCACGAGAAGCTGAAAATACTTATTTAAGAAGATTTTGGATTTTGACATTTATTCTGTCGCTGTCATCTTTCTTGTCTTCCTTTTCTTTTTATTGCTCACAATGCATTGTGATAATTATATTCTATCTAATTATATCTATTTAATTCCGCATTATAATCATACATAAAAGCTTCTAAATATCTTTTATTAAATATTTATAATTTCCTTAAATATGTATCTATTTTTTAATATAGCACAACCAATTGTATCTTTTTAGGTGCAAAACTAGAACCACGTCCGCCGTTCGTAGCAGCGCATGCGGTCTGGGTGAATTATTTGTGTGAAGTAGCCGAAACTGCGAAGTACAATAGTCAAGAGAAAGTTGAAATGTTAGCCATGTTGCTACACAGGTCTCTGCCTATTACTGTTGGTGAACGGCGTGATCACATTAATAGGCATGTCGAGGCTGTTGGGGCGAGATTTAAGTATGTACCAATTAAATGTTATATAAAAAATCAATATAAGTAGTCAAAATTATTCTTATTTAGTTTTAGATATTTTTTGAAATTAAATGTAACCAAATTTTTTTGACTAAGTTACACAAATGATAATCATCAAATGGATACAGATTGTACTTTCGACTGGAAGAAATAATCATTAGAAAGGGATGAACTATATTGTTGAAATGCTGGTGTGAAAGGGATGCAGATGTCTCCTTTGTCATTCACGACACCATAATCGTTTCTCTTTCTATTGCGTATATGCCTACAAAAACCGTATCCATTTGTATACATGTGTTTATTTTAAATATTTTGGCTGTCTTATAATCACTCTTAGCTTCTAGAATGTCTGATTTAAATTATCGAGACAAATTTGATAGAAAGTTTTATTATTAACACGTTGACGGACACTTGCGTCTATAGCCGTATAAAACGAAACGGTCGTTTTGGACACTGCGGCTATAGCGGCATAAATGTGCATTTACCAGCATACAAGTAGAAGCCTAGTGTCATGTTACCGAAAATAATATGTAATAATTATAAAATTATAATATTTTTTTGTCATTTATTTATTTTTGTTTGATTATAAACTAACATTTCGTGTAAAACTTCCAAAAATACTTTTTTGCGCATACTTTATTTAAGCAGAAAAAGTAAAACTATACTTCTAATATTCTAAAAATTACAAAAACATATAGTGTTAATTTTCGAACTTCACTTGTTCCTACTGTCCGTCAATGTGTTAATAATAAAGCGTTCACTTTCTTGTACAGATTGCTGTCGTGCGGTTTGTCCCTTCTCCAGGGCGATATATTACCGCGCTCCCTAGCACGAAACATTCTCAGAGAGCGTGTGTATAGCGCGTGTTTGGATTATTTCTGCCGCGGCCTGCAATGCCCCTCCAACTCTGACACGTTGAGGGGGAATATTATAACTCTAATCAAGTTCTGGCAGCTCATGCATTCTGATAAAAAGTATTTGAAGGCCAGTGATATTGGAAGTGAGTATATTTTTGTTGAGTTATTATTGCTATTATTCTTCTTCTCCTTCTTCTCTATTCTACTCTAAACAATTTTTAAAAACAATCTCCACAAGCGCTTCCTTCATAAACAGAAGAATTAGATCCTCTGACAACAATTATTTAGTATATTTTGAAACTACTGCGTGCGTGTATACTTTTTGTAATATATATTTAGTATTATTTATATCTTTATTATTCATTTGTATATTTTATTTTATTTTCCTGATTTGCTACCCTAAGGTTGGTTGCCTGGTAGAGATCACTGCTTAGTGATAAGGCCAGGCCGCCTTATGTTTTTTCTTTTCTTCTGTTATTCTTTAAATGTTTATTAATTTTGTGCAATAAAGAGTTATCATTATTTACAAACAGAAAATGCCTAAATGTATTAAGTTCGTCATTTGTTATTTTTGTGTAACAAAGAAATTATTATTATTCTTTCAAATATCTCAAGTGAAGTAAATGAATGTACACACAAATATGTTTGTTAACACGTAATATAAATATGTTTATTAATTTTAGGTGAATTCGAGTTAATCGGTCTCCAGAGCAGTCGACAGAGCATGTATGCGCCAACATCCCCGACAGACGCGCGCAGTTCTGTTAATAGCAGCGATATTGGAAGTAGGCAAACCACCGGTTGGATTAATACGGTAATTATGTGATGCTATGTGATGCAGGACAACATGGAGACATCAGTATACCATCTATATTGACATGGCATACTCCACACTTTATCAATCTTGAGTTAGGACCACTGTTCTATTGTGAAGGTTAAAAAATGGAGGTAAAAACGGAGGTTTATCTATTCTATTACTTATTTGTTCGTAAAATGATGTTAGTTTGTTTTAATATTAGTAGTCTACGCCTTCTTGTTAAGCAGAGACTGGCGGATTCCATTCCCGATATAATAAATTTTAATGTTATTTGAAAAGTAACCTATAGCACAGCCTGTATTATTCACCTAATTTAGGATCATTGAATGTGTATTTCTTTAAGAAGTCATGTGAATAGAAAATAATATCTCCTATGTATATTTATCACAGGTTCCAATGTCAACGACGACATTGAGTAGTGGTGCGGGCAGTGTAGCGGGGAAAAGGTCGAATCGTTCCGTCAAACCGCAGTCGACGAAACAAGACACTTTTGTTAAGGATTATGTTCGAAAGAGGAACCTTATTTTGGAGCTTATGATAAGCTTAATTATTTCATTTAAATACCTTATTTGTTTTTGTTATTTTTGACTTAAACCAATTTAATTCGTCTTACCAATGCGTCTCATATTTTAACAAAGAGGAATACAGCTCGTAAGCCGAAAAGGTACATAGAAAAACGTTTCGTTTCAGGCAGTGGAAATAGAGTTTCTACTGACATGGCACAACCCGCACGCACGTCCAGAACAAGCGGTCCCCGGTGAAGATAACATAGCGACTTGGAGATCCAAACCTAACACAGATAGAACTTGGCGTGATTACGCGAAGTTGGCTTGGGACATAAGTCCTTCCCTTGCTGTTTTTTTACCTGAGAGGTGAACTTGTTTTATTTAAAGGAAATTGTTTAAAATTATTAGGTCGATTAAGGAAAATAACCTCCACCAACATTTAATAACTTGTCTCTTGTTTTATTTGTTAGATAGAGTTCCAGGTGACCTGTCTTAGTCGAATTCTATTGGTTCAACCCCATAGGATTTTTCTTATATAATTACCTAGCTAATGTTGAGCTAGTGTGATCCAGTCAGACAGTCGTCTTCACTATACCTGCTTCCGGAGCGTATGTGTTGTGTTAAGTAATATAAAGAAAATACTTTTATTTCAGATTAAAAAACGACAGCATAGTTGTTGAGATGCGTAAGAAAGTGCAGGCGCATCCGACCGCCGTGTGTCATATACCGGACGCGTTGAAATATCTCGTTACAACAGAGACGTTATTAAATGACGCGCACGAGGTATGTGAGCTATGTTCTAGTTAATGTTTATTGCCACAATAGCATTACGTCATTGCTATGTACGCGACAGTAGATTTACAAAAGAATATATTTTAATTACTAAATTTTTAATATTCTATAGATCGTGATTTTAAGTAATTACATTTATTTATTTGTATAACTATTTGTTTTCCATTCTAAGTTTAAATAATTTGTAACAATTAATTTACTGAAACGTCGACTCGAGCGCGTTCTATTGGTGAAGTTGTAGGTTAATTGCGTGCGCGCCCTCTTACGGCTCGCTCGTGTACTATTATTTAATTATATTTAACTAAAAGTTGCTTGTTGGTTTTAGCTGGTGCACATGGTGACATGGGCCCGGGTGAGTCCCGTGTGCGCGCTGTCGTACTTCTCCCGTCAGTTTCCACCTCACCCGCTGTCTGCGCAGGCGGCTGTCCGTACACTCACTTCGTATCCCCCCTCTGCTGTTTTGCTGTATATACCACAGCTCGTACAGGCACTCCGACATGATACTGTAAGTTGCAATTTTATATTCGTTCGACGTGACGTGAAGCCAGTTATTGGTGTAACTTCTATGTATTAACTTAATGACTGACATCTAACTACTACATAATACTTCCATACTATATAATACATTTAAAAGGTTATGCGGTTTATAATCGCATATTTTGAATAATTTAATCCGATTTTTCGGATGCTTTGCAGCCACAAGTTTTTGCCACTAAGATGTTATTTACTAATCACTATAGTAATAATACCGTTTAATTGAATATATTCGAATGATTATGTAGTATTCAAATAGTTGAATATATCCGAGTCATTTATTTTCATGACAATGTCTTCTTTAGATGGGTTATGTATTGGAGCTGATAAAGTCGTTAGCGCAGAAGTCCCAAGTGGTTGCACACCAGTTGATATGGAACATGCATACAAATATGTATACGGATGAAGAGATGCAAAATAAAGATTGTAAGTAGTATTATCGCAACAGAGGTTTAATTAAAATATGTATAAGTGGTCGTGGCTTAGAATTCGTGGTCAAAAGACTTCGTGTTCGAACCTGTCAAAAAGACCACACTCTAGCTTAACATCATGTAGTCACATGATAGGTTACTATGAAAAATGCTATTCACTTTTAAACTTATTTTAATTGTCTTACTCCGAATAAATAAAATCTTTTAAAAATATTTTTTACTTATTAGATTCGTATTTCTTACGTCTAATCATTGAGGAGAATTTTGAGCACGGTGGTTTTTTAATGACAGCCTACAATGGCTACTATTTTATATATTAGCATAGAATATAGATGTATATTACTATCAAAATTATAATTATATCACATATGAATGGATTAATGAAAAAAGTTCATTACCATAGGCACATGTATATATGTCATATCTGTCCCTCATGCTTATATCTACGTAGTAATATACATAAACATTTCTTTACTCTATGGTTATTCACAGTGGTTTTATTCGACGCGTTAGAAGCACTGACGAAATGCATACTCGACTCGCTCTCTGGGCCAGCGAAGGCATTCTACGAGCGAGAATTCGATTTCTTCGGCCAAATAACTAATATAAGTGGTGTAATACGACCTTATCCGAAAGGAGCTGAAAGGAAACGAGCCTGTTTGGAAGCCTTGAAGAATGTTAAGGTAATATCAACTGGCAAGAAGTCTGCTAACTTTTGTCTATGGTAATAGTCTATATTCCTATACCGCACTCTTGTTTAACGTCAGTTAAAGTGTAGTCTATTATTTATTTTATTATATAATATTAATTTTGTCTATGTCAAGTATTTGGACTAATAACAGTCCAATAAAAATTATGAAATTTCCATTTTAGAATAGCGTAAATACTCGTGTTAAAAAATCGACACAAGATAGAAATCAAAATAATAGATAATTAAATAGGAATGTAAGTAAATTCAAATTCCATTAATAATAATAATAACATGTTTTAGGTGCAACCAGGCTGTTATTTACCATCTAATCCCGACTCGATGGTGTTGGATATTGATTATAAAAGCGGTAAGTTTTCAAGTACAGTCGACAATCTTCAAGTGGATACAGATTGGACTTTGGACTAGGAGAAACAATCATTAGAAAGAGATAACTATATTCTAATCGTGACGCCTGCGTTCATTTGTCTAAGTTCAAGTATGTGCGAAAGGGATGCACATATCTCCTTTGCCGTTCACGACATCGCGATTGTTTCTTTTGCTATCGCTTATATACCTACCAAAACTGTATCCATTTAAAAATCACCGTGTCCTTTATCACTATTAAACCCATTTTTCGACTGAAATTGATAAAAATAATGTGTTCGTAATATGGTTTCAGGTACACCCATGCAGAGTGCGGCAAAGGCGCCTTATTTGGCTCGGTTCAGAGTGAGGAAGTACGGTATTGCTGAAATGGAGACCGTTGCTATGGCTATCGCAGCAGGAGAGGATCCACCTCAGGTACGATATTGTAGACTCTGCTACTAGCTAGTAAATGGCGCTAAACAAAGTGTATCACACATCTATAAAAAAACTAAGATTTTTAGCTTAATCTTTTATTTCTACTCAACAGGAAGAAGGCAAAGATCGTTTCACGTCATTAGGCGCTGAGACTTGGCAGGCGGCCATTTTTAAAGTTGGCGATGACGTCAGACAGGATATGCTGGCTCTGCAAGTGATCTCACTGTTCAAGAATATATTCCAACAAGTTGGCTTAGATCTCTATTTGTTCCCTTATAAAGTTGTTGCCACAGCGCCTGGGGTGAGTTTGAAATTGAATATGTTTATTTTATCCTGGTATGTGACCACATTTCGCTTGATGTTACGAATAAAGTCATCTGCTACTATGAAACTCCCCATGTTGCTGTGCCTGTACTTATATAATGCCAAGTGTACATGCAACAGTCACTCCCACTATGCCGGTTCGAGGTATGAATTAACTGTTGATGTAATTTGCAGTGTGGCGTAATAGAGTGTGTGCCGAACGCAAAGTCACGTGACCAGTTGGGCAGACAGACGGACATCGGAATGTACGAGTATTTTATTAAGAAATATGGTGACGAGACCACCAAGGAATTCCAAGTAAGTATATTTATGATGATATTATATGCTAAAAGACTTTATTACAAGCGTTTATTTTTGATTATTTTAATCTGATATTTTGAAAACTTCATAGTCCTGTCGCGATCACGATGACTGTAGTGATTCGCAATAAATATTCTAATTAGTTAAATCAAACTCGTGTAGTTTAAGTTTGAATTAAGTTACATGTTATTGGTTTGTTTGTTTCAGGCCGCCCGACGCTGCTTCATAACATCGATGGCTGCGTACAGCGTCATTGGGTTTCTGTTACAAATAAAGGATAGACATAATGGAAACATTATGTTGGACACAGATGGACATATCATTCATATAGGTGATGTAACATTGATGTCCTTTATGGTACAATGCGAAATTCGAATCCTGCTGGAAACGCCTGGGAGTACATATTATTATTTTTAAAGTTAATGTTTGTTCCGGGTCTGGGTCTAGTTTGGGGTCAGGGTATTATATATATCTGTCAAAAATTATAGTGTAGAGTAAGTTCTGAAATAAATTATTCTACTGCCAAAAATTAACTGACCAGGAAAAAATACAATTTTAGAATTTTTACTCAATTTATATTATAATATAGATTTCGGCTTCATGTTTGAGTCATCGCCCGGCGGTAACCTCGGCTTTGAACCGGATATAAAGTTGACGGATGAGATGGTTCTCGTGATGGGAGGAAAGATGGAGGCGCCACCGTTCCGATGGTTCTGCGAGTTGTGTGCGCAAGCATTCCTAGCTGTCAGGTTAGTATACAATTCTCTTATTGTCACAATGATGTGTATGTCGTAGTTATGGAAATAAAAGTCCTTGAGTGTGATAATTTATGGAGCTTGCTAACGACTGCCAGACAAGAGGGTAGTCACGTACTATTATACAATTCATAAAAGACGTTTACATAACTACCCTACAATCATAACTTACATATATAACAGACAAGAAACTGCAAACTAATATATAACCAACCATAACAATATATGTTTCAGGCCATATCAAGACGCGATTATATCAATGGTTTCACTTATGCTGGACACGGGGTTGCCTTGCTTCAGAGGTCAAACCATACGCTTGCTGAGGTCGCGCTTCGCACCAAATTCGACGGAGAAAGAAGCAGCAGCTTTCATGCTGAGCGTTATTAGGAACTCGTTCCTTAATTTCAGAACAAGAACTTACGATATGATACAGTATTATCAGAATCAAATTCCTTATTAATTTTGTAGCGCCAATATAGCACTTTAATGATGGATTTTATTAAAATGCCTGTTTATTTAACAATCTTCACTCCTGAGTGCTATAATAACTTACTATCATGCCGAGCGTGTATGTGTTTCAATTTTTTCTTCAAAAACACAGTAGTATTGAATAATGTAATTTGATACAAGTTTTTCTTAAGCCGCGTCTCCTACTCCGGTGTCTTTCAAACATTAGACAAAAACATCGAACATTGGGGCGTGGCCGTACACATTTTTGTATTCATACACAATGTTTTTTGTTTTCCGTGGTCGACGGAAAGCAAAAACATTGTGTAGGCCACGCCCCAATGTTCGATGTTTTTGTCTAATGTTTGGAAGACACAGGAGCAGGAGACGCGGCTTTACACACACGTCAGTTATCTGATTGGTCAATTTCTCCTTATGAGACTATAAATTGCTCTGCCTTGTCCTTCATAGTGATATTTTTGTTTTGATTGGAATTTTGAATATTGTAAATGTTCTTGTATTTTCATACTTTGTATTGTCCTTAAAATTCTTTATATTTTTATATTACTTTTTTAATGTCGTGATTTTTCTATTTATTATTTAAAAAAATTAATTTATTGAAATATTATAAGCTTATATTTCTTTTAGTATGTTAAAAGAGATTTTTATTAAGCGTTATTTGTGGTTAATTGATTTTTTCCCACATAGCAATTTAATTTGTTCATATAAAGTTTATGTACTTAATTGTTTTCTTTAATAATTAATAATAAATCTAGTGATAGTGTTTGCGTTGTTAAAACAAGTGTTATTTATTGTAATGTTAACCAGTTGTTGGGGACAGTGGTCGTGACCCGTAATGATTCTTAAATACGTATTGTAGTAATAAATCTCTTGAATTAAATTCCACTTTAAAACAAACTTGCCCATGGAGTTGTTTCCTTTATATTATTAATCTAGATGGTTTATAGGTGTCACTATTGTATGAAGTACCGTTCTACTTGTAGTTAAAACGCATGATTCTTGCTATCGAATAATAATTCTCACTGTAAAGGTATAAGATTAATAAGGTTGACAGTAGATCTTACGTAAACCTAGATTTATAATTTCTACTTTACGGCGTACAGTTTATGGAATATTTTAGTACTGGTGGGTGGTTTCAGGTGTTTTCTTAGGGCTGTGTTGTTAAAATGTTCAAAACTTCTAATGTTAATATCATAGTGAAATTTTAGAATATATTTGTGGACATTCCTTCTTTTAACATTGTTTGTTGAAATAAAACTATAGCAATATATGAGTATGTTTTTTTATTTCATATCTATTTACATTTTTATCAACTGTAAAGTTTTTAATGACCTAGTTCGTCAGTCGTTTTATATTTACCAATATAAATACGAGACTTATGGGATATTTTACGATTTCTAGAAAGAAAGTCGTGTGTGCCAACCAAACCTCGCAACCAATGCCATAAAATTATAATTTTTAAATATTGATAGTATATTCAGCTGTACAGCTATTAATAACAAAATTATCTGTCTTATGATAAATTATAATCAAATTCAGATATTAGTCTCATCTGATCATCATTTTGTAGGCCTGCATCAAATAAATAATTCGTCAGCATTAATCTTCATGTCACAACACATAGACTACCTCAATTATTGAATCTGGAATGAGAGCTATCTCTACTACATAAGGCTTGTACTCAGGGAACTATTTACATTGACCATGGAAGCATAAAAAGTAGAGATGTTCCGACTATCCGAGTAAAGCCGACTATCCGGCCACTATCGTAGTCGGCGACTAATCGGTAAAAAGCGCCGACTATCCGGCTTGTTACTTTGTGTCTATTTCTCAATAAAATGTATGTGTTACTTCCTTGTAAAGAAAACATATTGATGACATTTATCAAACAAAATTAGTATCTTAATTAAAAAACAAATCAACACAATATTTAATGTCATAAATTGCAATACTGCGTGATGATATTTGAAACTATCGTCAAACCAGTGAGCTGTAAAACTCAAAAAACTTTCTTTGTTATTTATATTTGTCCACATGTCAAAATTGCAGCGAATTAGCTATAAACAAAGCGTCACGGGAATCCCCTAAACCGTAATCGGCTTGGCCGATTAGTCGGCCGACTAGTCAGCTTATTTACAACCGACTAATTGGCTAGTCGGCCAAAGTCATAATCGGCACATCTCTAATAAAAAGCACTTTTGTATGCACAGAGAAGAGTGAGTTACCAAATAACGTCCGCGTCAACAGCCTATGAAAATAAACCACAATACATACAAAGCACAATATAAAAAAAAACAAAAGAATAAATTTAATTCTGTAATGTATTGAGGGTAGTTCCTCAGTTTGAAGCGTTAGCCAGGATTAACAACACCATGACTTTGAACAAATGACAAATAGTACTCAATCTTCTTAATAGATCTTTTCACTTTAACCACATCCAAATTAGGTAAGTAATTATCTCTTTTATCTGGAAACCTTTTAGAAAATTCACTTGATTTTATTGAACTCTTTTCCGATCCCTGTAATGTCTTTTTCGTTTCATTCTTCGCATCAGTAAATATTTGGTGTAAGTGTGACAGTGCTGCTTTGCAGTAATACGATTTGTTTTCATTACTTGGCCCATTCAATATGAGTAGAGTGTCATGTTTCATTACTTCAAAGCTCTCTTCATCACTTTCTACGAATGTACTCTGGAAATATGCAAATCAATTAATCTATAGGAAACAATTGAGTAAACACATATACACAATAAGTAGTTATTAACTAGTTGTCATTGAAGGACCAGTGATAAAAATGCTAGACCTATTGGCATATAATATAAAGGCCTGCTGAGATATGCTCCTGATGTTAAGCTAGAGTGCAACCCTTGAGCAGAGACAACTAGTACCACTGACAGATGTCTGAATGTGACAGCTATTCCACTATGCACACAAGTATAATTTTTTTGTACTTGTATTTTTAATTATACTTTTGAATGGGGCATTTACTAGATATGAAACAGATAACTGTATTTAGCTGAATACCAGGTATTAGCCAATTTTAAGGTCTGATAGTTGCCAAATATCCATTTGATAAAATATCTAGTATTTATCTGAATATTCGATGCTTTATTTTCAGAAATATCAAATAATACTAACCTGTACAGCTTTCTGAATAATACTTTCAATTGATATGTGGGGATCGTCAAAATTTGCATTTGCTGATAGATTCTCACAAATCTCCAATATATGTATTGCTGTCTCCACAGCTTCAGGATCGCCATTGAAGTATCTCATGATAAAGGCATAGGAAGCTATCACATTTATTATGTTAAATTTTATTGTTCCTGATGGTTTTATGCTCTGTGAAGTTAAGAGTAGTTCTTTGAGATTTTCATTTGTTTTATCATTAGTATAATGTATACATTCACTGATTTAATTTACAAACTACGAAAATGTAAGTAATTTTTTAAAAATAATATGAAATTTTATAACGAATATAGTCTAATAAGCATGTATACAATATAAATGTAACATCATGTTTGACATTTTTTGCATTTGATACACACTATTTTTACCATAGTTTTTAACTAAATTTAAAGTATCATTACAAATAAATGTTATTAATAAAGTTACAGCCAAACTTTGTTCTAACAAGTACTGGCTATACTAAATTATAAGCTGAATGTAAGCTATATCCCTTATATTTCTATTATAGTAACCTATTATTATACTGGCTGCTATTTTGAACTGTGAAATACAAATTCCATACTCACAGTTAACTCTAAAAGTTGTGGCACTTCTTTAATTTGAGGACATTTAGCGAGTGCGTCTCCCTCTTTTTTATCTTCTTCTTCATCTCCCACTTCCTCCACCAATTTCTTCTCTTTACAGTAACTCCACCATGGTGTCCATTGTTCTATTATTTTTTCTATATTCCCTGTTTTAAAACACACATATATAAATAGTTTATGTGGCTCACTATATAAACTATTTTATTGCATTAAACAACACAAAATGTTCACAACAAACCTTGGGCAATAAGTGCAGCAAATTCATTTTTCTCATCGGCAGTTAGTGTGTTCCACACTTTCTCCGCTTCATCCAAGTTTATGCCTTTCAATCTTTCTTTTAATGCAGCAATTTGTTCATCATCTGTGTCCGTTTCCGTATCTTCCTCATTGTCATGTTCATCTAATTCCGCTAAAATATCCTCAATGCTCTCTGGAAAGTTCTCATCCTGTTCGTGTACTCGAGATAGGATTTCTACCATTTTCTTTCTCGAGTCTTCATCGACCTCGCCGCCCTCAAGCTCTTTGGTTATACATTCTTTGTAAAATTCTTCAGAGCACTTAAAATGCTTTTGTGATTTGTAACATTTGAGCGAACAGTATAGTGCATCGCATCGTGGACAACAATATTTGCTTAGGTTGTGATTACATCTGAAGTAATTTTAGAGAATGAAGAGAATTGCAAAATGATGCATTACGATTTAGGGCATAATACTTACAGAGAACATATTTTATCGGCGTCTTCTGATGCACATGATAACGACATTGTTTTAGTAGGTCAGTAAATAACAAATAAACATGAAAATAATAAATACCACGAAAATAATTTGATAATCGGTGCCGTAAACCAGACCAACATAGATAAACTCTACTGACAGTTATGTTTTTAATTTGTTAGCTAATGCATTTTAAACTAAGAGAGCCATAAAATAATATAAATTAAATATATAATTTATTAAAAAGCGAAGATATGTTTTTATTATTTAAATTTAATTAATTTTAAAATACTCATGTATAGCTACGAAAAGCGAGAGCGTAGCTCTTGCCCGTCTCGCCGGCTGTCAGTTTTACTTTGTTTTGAATTTTTTGATGGAGGGCTGTGAAGTAGTCGAAGATTTTTATGGCGTTTATTTACTGTATTGTATTAATCCTAAATACAAAGGACGGACTTACATAGGATATACACGGGACCCTAATCGTCGGATTAAGCAGCATAATCGAGGAACCTGGGCTGGAGGAGCCTGGAAGACTAGCAATAGAGGACCATGGTTTGTGTTTTCATTCGTAACATATTCTTATGATGAACTGAGGCAATATTTATAGTACTTTTTAATTACAGGAAAATGGTATTGATAATACATGGATTTCCAAATAATATATCGGCCTTAAGAGTAAGTATAATGAATGGCGTAGTTCGTTCTAAATGAGGCCTGTATTAAAATGTATTTTCCTCAACTGTGTCGAATTCCAAAAGAAGGATGATGTTTTTACGAAATAACATTATATAATTTTTGTTTACACGGGGTAACTTCGTCCTGGTATAACCACTTAATTTTATTTTTATTGAATTCTTTTTTGCAGTTTGAATGGGCATGGCAGCATCCATTGAAGACAACCAGGCTTCTAAATGTACCAAATTTGAACAAAATTTCAAAAGAAACAGTTATACAATACAAATTAAGGTTAATGACAGAAATGTTGAAAGTTGGTCCATGGAGCCAACTGCCTTTGGTTATACAATGGCTAGAACAGGACTTTGTTGTGGAATTTCCTGTGTGTACAATTTGTTCATACAGCAATTACTTTAATGTTTAATATCAAATTCAGTATGTTTCGTTTATACTTTTCAGCCTGAACGAAGCCCACCTCAACATATGAAAATCCAACATGGCCGCATCAAGAGCAAAAATAAACCACAGATTTTACAAACTGGAACAAAATGTGATTCTCCAAAATGTCTTCTATGTTTTAATAACATTACAGAAAATCAGTTAAAAATTAACTGCTTAAAATCTAATTGTGATTTAGTTTGTCATATTTATTGTTTAGCAGATAAATTTTTATTACCAGGAGATTATGTCCCTATAGGAGGTGACTGCCCTTTATGCAAGAGTTATTTAAAGTGGGGTGATTTAATAAAGAAAGTTAATGGATTCTCAATAGGAAGAATTTGTGATAAAAATGACAAGGATGATAGTGGGGATGATATTTGTAGTCAAGACGATAATGATTGTTTAATTGATAATTTTTTATGTAAATAAAGTTCTTTATAATTTAATATAACTGACTCTGCTTTAAATATTATATATCAACTACAGTTTCAAATGTGTTTAAATCTAGTTTTTTCAAATTCCTAATAAAAATGTAGGCTCTGTGAGCAAAATACTAAGCACACAAGTTGTCCTTTGTCATGGCTTCTGTTCTATTTAATTCAATGCCCTTTTGATTTTAAAAACAAAACTGTCAAAAGATTTTCCCGCTTTTTTTCTGTCTCTCGTTTGAGCACGCGTTTGTTATTGTGTCATACGTGAAAGAGTTTGCATGCGTGAAAAATAATAAAAACAGTAATGATTATTCTCATTTACTCTCACTTTTGTAAGTATTTATCTCATTAAAACGAGTCCACGACGCGTATAATTCCCGCCTAAATCACTTTAAGAGTGTGTTCGAATGTCTAAATGTAAATTACGACTTAACAATTATACGTGAAATTGACGCCAAACTGTCACGCAAACGTCAAATTACATGTTACCATATGTATTTGCTTATCATTGCAGTGTAATTTAGAGAAAAACTGTGTTTTCACTAGGTACACTCTAGTTTATCACAATTTTATGTGTGAAAATAAAACCGTGTCTTTAAAACACGTGGCTACGTGGTGTTTATGACCAAGCCACACATTACGCATATTGCCATTTGCGATAGCCATATTAAACCCATGACGATATAAATGAATCTTGAACGTTTTATTGAGCAATTTAGATCATATTATGCTAAATGCATTGTGGGAGAAATCAACTTTCTATCAGATGATTTTTATATTCATATTTAAAACATGTTCTATTATTTTGTATTACGTATTTTTGATAATAAGAAAGTTATTATGTCATGAATTATTTATTACTTTTTTTCTTTAATATTAGGTTTCAAATATTTTTGGTAGTTTCGCTGGAAAGTTGTAGCGCAAATTGATTTAGGTATACCTAATGTTGAAAGAACTAGAATAGAATAGATCAATAGAAGAAATCTAGTAGATGATATTCAGTTTTACGTTAATTTTTCTCAAATAATCTATTCTCTTAAATTATATATATCTACATTGGTGGATCCCGCACTAGGAGAGATACCTATGCTTAATCCGTATTAAAATAAAACACTAAAATTAATAATGAATAAATTAATAAATGCATTTTATTTTTAATTAAATAATAAAACAGCTGATTAAAATTACAACTACCAGGTACTAGTGGCTAGTGAGTTTTTTAAAAATAATAAAAATAAAAATCAATTATCGTGCAATACGTAAGGTTAAGTTTTTTTTATTGTGGTCAATTATATGACCGATTTAACGGTAAATTAGAATGCAGTCTATAAAACATCTAAGTTCAACTGTTTCAACAAACAAATGCCTGTAGGTATTGACTGTCTGGTTGTCATTGGTTGAGAGCGAAAACAATTTTTATAAGAAGTACCATTGTACCAATAACTCTACACTCCTTCTAATACATAAATCAATTTTTATTGTATAATTTTTTTGCGATTTTACTTCTACGTTGTTTAATTGATATATATATATACGATATATATGTTACTTGTGGTATTTTATATACATATTTTAAAACCATTAAAGAAGCATAGTATATTAACTAAAACTATTTATTTTAATATAAATTTGCTGACTTATATTGTACGTCGGTATATTCGCTTTCAACCAACTTAGATAATAATTATTAATAGAGACGTTTTATTTGATCTATGATAAAATTTCTCTATTAAAGGAACAACTAATATAGAACCCAAAAAACGAACCATCACACAAGTGGAACTAATTAATCGTGTTTTTATAATACTTAATTGTAAATTCACACAAATCGTCTATCGTATAGAACAAAGACGGAACCCAATATAAAGCAAAAAATTATAAAATACGTTCTTTATCGATTTCTGTTTATCGTATGTATGTATCGTATTTTATAACATAAATATCCAATTTTAATTTATAGATTATTTCAATCATTAATTAAATATAATGTCTTTAAATTTCATTCAAATGATACGAAAATAAAATCCATTCATAATTCTATCAGCTTATAATCCATTTGCGTACAAAATGCCATATTGATTAAACAACGAATTTTTAAATGACATAAATCCTACTTAAAAAACGCTCTACCGGATTGGGTAAAATAGAAATCCGTCCTTGTTCTATGTTTGCGACGGAATATTTAATAATCATCATCTTCTCCAAATATGTCACTGTCGAAGTCATCATCATCGTCATCTTCAGCCCCCGGAGGAACAAATGCACCGTTCAACACTTCCGACAATGGCTCCCTATATCCCATCACTTTAGCTAATCCATAAACAACTCTCATCACTAATAAACGTGTGAAATCCACTGGCGTTGTTTCTTTTCTTTGCAAAACTAATTGTTTCTCACTCGGATAACTATTTTCTTTATTCTTCTTTCTTTTCTTCATCTCACAACCGGAGAAGAGAAGAATTACAACAGTAAAAAGCAAAAAAGATTTGCCGCGCATTTTGCCGCCTTTTTCAAGCGTCACTTTTGACACTATTTTTTTCTTTAACAAATTGGCATTAACACATTGTTTTTTTAAGCACTTAATAAAATGCAAATGAAAAAAAAATTTACTACAGAAGTGTGATGCTAACGGATTGAGCGCGAGTTAGCGAATGAAATGTAAGGCGAACGAAGCAAGGGGCTTGCATGCATTGTATGCCATGCCAATATGGATAACTGTCGTAAAAGTGCGTCAAGTCGGTGTAAAGAAATCGCTTTACAGTTATCTATTGGGTTGTGTGAACGTTTTTTTCGCGCTTCCTTACAAATGTAGCGTTTACACGATGATTTTGTGATCAAATGGGGTACGCAAATTGTTAAGCAGCAACTTTTGAACTTTACAAACATTAGGTCTACAATTAAGTAATTATGTTTTGAACCACTAGATGGAGCCATTGTTGTTTAAGAACGTTAAGTACCATTATTACTTATTATGAAATTGTATTACCTATACCTGTTTTCTTTACACCTATTTGAGAATGGATAAAGTAATTACACGAAGGAAGTACCATTCTTGTAACACTTTCAATTTTATACACAAAAGGAGTTGATGATAGCTTCATTAAACTAGTGACCGACATATTGCTATAATGGGCAACGGTAACTTACATTGCATATTTGCGGTTGGCGGCGCGTGCTCGACTCTCAGTTATCTATAAAGGCATCTTCACATTTTACGTGTAGTGTTTTGTTTTGTTTTGTTTTTTAAGCATGCCATCTTATTATCGTAATAAATAAAAAAATATAAAAATAAAAGACGACTAATTATTTTTTTGCAAAATTAAAAAATATAGCTCCTACTATCTGGACATATTTTTAACAACTGTGGGCTTATCACGAATTTTAGTCTGGCTCTCGAGCTGAGTTCGCTTCAAGCGATTTGTATGGAAATTTGAGCAGCGCCACCGCGTGCGGATTTGGAACTACAATATTTTAGATACTTTTTGTTAATTTTCGAACGTCTCGATCTTTCGCTCATTTGATAGATTGCTGGTGCTCGTTAGTCGTTAGTAAAAATTCAAAATCCCGATTGCTAACGGATCCGTTTTACTTGTGACAGCTCAATTCGAAAGCTAGACTAAATTCGTGATAAGCCCACTGTTTTATATTGGTCGTTAGGGAACGTATGTGACGCATTATAACGTTCAACTTAACATGAAATGAGTCGTTAAACGTAATGTGTAAACGTTATAACGACCGACGCGACTGTCAATTTTGTCGGCGTATAATTTCTCCAATATTCTATTTAAAATGTGTTGTAATATGCCTACGTGATATTTCAGTGTTATTTGCTAAAAAATTGCTTATTCCTATTTTATTCAAATTAAAAGAGAGAAAGGATGTTTAACTCGATGCAGGGAGTATCAATCAATTTAATGTATCGTACGAATATGATTAAATAGATACTATTTGTAATAAACTAATTTTTATTCTAAAGAATTGATATATTTATATGATTTTAGAACACATTTTTACAATTTGAGTAAAATGAATGGAAACGGAAATACAATATGCAATTAGAATCGTACCATTGTAAGAATATGTCGTTTCTCAATATTCATCCCTCAGATTCTTGTGCTTCAAGTTTCTGACCTAGTACAGAGATCATAATTAGTATACAATGTCGTAAGTAATTTTTACTTTAAATGTAATACAAGTGGCTATAATATTATCATTTTCAATATATATTTGGGTTCTGTTGTAAATGCAATGTCCATCACTAGCTGTATGGTCTTTGTCTCTGGTTTGTGGAGTCCTCTTGGCGATAGGCGCGTGCGCAGTTGAGGTAAAATAAAAAGAAGATAAGAAATTACAAAAACGACGTTTTATTCGACCGCGTGTACTCTGATACGAACACCTTTATTACAACAGATTCTATAAACACTACTATACATTTTTGCTTTTAGAGTAAGTTGTAAATTTATTTTAATATTTAATTGAAATAGGCTCGTAAAATAAACTTTATAAGATATAAAAATAATTGCCAGAAAGATTATGTACATTCACATTTAGTGTAGATCCTATTGCTATAAATTAGCATAATCAAGACAAAATTGTCTTCCGGTCGGGAACATTAGCAGATGACGACGCGAATTTTTAGAAATGTGGGAGGTTCCCATGCCTCACTCTGTAAATAATTATCACATGTTTTATAGTTTCCATCTTCATCAGGTACAATAAATACGAATAATATTCCAGGAATGCAAATATGTTTAAAACAATTGAAATAATGCCTCTGTTATCGCCTATTTATGATATTATGTAGAAAGTAGGTAGTCGTATTTTAAAGATGACCATTATTGTTTCCTAGACATTTTAAACTCCGGGTTAGAGGTCGAAATTATTTCTTTAGGTCTAAGTGAAAGTATTTTCCATGCATGTACGTTATAATACATTCTCGCGTCTTTTAATATTTACTTGTGTTCACATTGATGTGTATGTCGTAGTTATGGAAATAAAAGTCCTTTTTGCGTGTAATTTTTTTGGAGCTCGTCAATGATTACTGATAATGCAATACAAAAAACTTATATAACTACCCTCTAATCATAACTTACATATATAACAAACATATAATATACCTATGTATCTCATTGTCAAAATGATTATATTTTATATTACACTAATAAAATAAATACACACCTATTAATATTACCATAAATATACGTTTTATTATTTTGTATTATTTAAAAGTTGTGTATTCGCCGTAGTCGCCATTTTGAATTTTAGGAAGAGAGAACAGCAAACGTGTCTGGGGGGCTACTCAGGCGCACTTCGGACGAAAATACAGACGTTTCCTACTCAGGGACACTTACGTAATCATTCACGAAATTACGGATTTGACAGCGACGTCACGACGGATAGGCACACAATGCTCATTTTACGGACATTTGACAGGACTTTATACGGGCTTATGTGTCAAAATTCTCATAATCTATAGAAGTGACGGCCGTAACACGAAACTTCGAATACGCCTGAGTAGCCCCCCTGGATATGAAATAGTCGTTTAACTGTTGCCGAATGAAGAACGGGTATAAAATATACTTGGAATAGGGGCTTAGAATGAAAACTTAATCCAAATATTATTAAAAACATTTCAAGAAAAAACATTCAATAAATATGAGTCCATTGAGTATGTAATTCTTATGTATACGATACAAGTAATATATGGAGACATGCAAAGTATATCAAGTTGACCTCATAGTCAATTCTAAGTTAGAGTCTAAAATGGATTCGGAATGAAAAACTCTTGTTTATTGACCTCAAAAGCGACTAGAATACAAAATACGCGTACAATTAGCCCAATCCTTAAATAGACGGCGTTTCTAATCAAATGCATTCAATCTACTTTTCCAATGTATCAATTGCAGTGGTCGAGTGAAAGTTGATGAAGTTATTCTAATAAAGAAAGACGTTTGAAATGAATTGATAGAAAACAGATATATAAATTATTTAGATTCTGCATAATTACATTAATTATAGCTTGTCTGTGACGAGAGGGTTCGATATATACACAAAGTCTTTATAGGGGATGGTTCAGTTGAACATTTGAAGCCAAAAAAGTAATATTGATGGACTCTACTAGAGTTATATTTATATACCAAACTTCATTTGTTTTCAATTTGACCATGCTAATTTAACCATGGACATATATAACATATCTCTATATAGTTCCACACAGAATACATTAAACTAGATGCTCTGCGCTATGGGTATTAGAACAAGGTGAATATTACAGTTTATAATATCGGGGAATATACCTGTCAATATATAAATACATAAAAATATCGATTTCATTTACCAATTTATATTTTATTATTGTAAATATAAATGCATAAATCCAATAAGCTATTTTATAGTTTTTCATATATTTTATATACTGTAAGAGTTACACGTAAAAAATAATAATAAATTAAATTAGATAATAATTAAGCCCAATTTCCTTAAACGGTATAATATAGCTTATTATGGGAATAACCTATTACTATACTTTAAACGTTAAGATACGAAACAAAAAGTAAATAGTCAATTCAAATACTGTAAATTAAAAAGTAACTACAGTGACATGATTCAAATAATATATATAATTCTTTAATTTGGTATTTTATTGTTTTAGTTTTGATAATATTTGACAAAATTAGACTTTGGAATTGTCTCTATTCTGGTTTATATTCTATCTTAAATCACGTGTAATATTATACTAATGTTATACTCAGAGGCGGCTCGTGACATTTTTTGATGGGGGTTCACAAAAAAATAAACAAAAAACTAGAGCCTACCATTTATTTTATTTGTACAGAAAATCCATTCGCCGGTCTTTTTGGCGAGCGAAGACATCTATTACTTTCTTGTGAAAATCAGATATAGAATTAATTAAGCGTTTTTCTATGCTTATCATTCCCCGCGGCGCGCGGCACGGCCGAACGCACGGTTTGGCATCGTCGCCCGTAAGCGGCGCTCCAGATTAGGTTAATTTCTCATACGAAATCTTTTGTTTCACGCGTCGGCATGTTTCTCTTTCGCACTCATTGAATACAATGCTAGGAATCGTACTAAACTTCGTTTCATAGGAGCGCAATCGCTGGCGCTCCACTCGTTACAACTTGACGCCAAATATTCGCGTAGATATAGGTAATATAATATACTATTGTATAGGCACAGTAGAATAGAATGAATGTAATGTAAATCTCAGCCTAATTTTGGCGGTGAAACGTGCCGTCAGTTTTTCATTTGTTTTTTTTTTAAAGAGATATTACGTTTTATTTTAAGTTCATATTGTAATTCATATCCAATTCTAAAATATAAGGAGTAAAGAAGTTTTTAATTTACTTACAATAATTTGACATAAAGACTACCTAATCCTTAGTATTGCTTCTATTAGTCTAAGTACATCTGTCATCTTGACAATTAGAAGCGATTTGCCTAAGGTCTGTACTAGTATCTACATCCATACATAGAATGCGAGTACTGACTCGAGTCGTTGCGGTGATTAATGTTTATCTTGGTTTAAATAACAAAATGAATGAAGTATATGTTTATTTATAAAACACAGTCCATGTGAACTTGTTCTTAACCTGTTTCTGATGTGACTGAACTGAGCTTGAAACTAATAGAAGCTGCGCGTGCGTAGTCACATATTGTCTTTCAAAGATGTCGCGTCTTTCGACTATATTGTTGTTGTTTTCTGCGTTAATTCAGGTAAGAATGTTTTTGATTATTTATTGTGATTTTTATTTAAATGTAATAATTAAATTAATTAGACATTAAGTAATGTAATAAATATAAAAAAACTATTATATTCTGGCAATATATTTTCGGAGATAAGTAGATTTCTTTAACACCATTATGAAATTAATAGTTTTTTTTTGCATCAAATTTCATTGTTTTCAAAACCCGTTTTGAAAATGTAAAGTCGATTTTAAAATAAGTTTAAAATAACCAGTGACTTGTGTACATATATTACCATAAGAGTAAGAGAGACAACAATATAACAAATTCGCAAATTTAATATATTTATAAAACCAACGCGTAACAAATACTTTAATAATTTGATTTATCAAAGTGAGAAGAAACATTAGTGAAATCTTTTGTCGTCTTAAATGATTTCCTCTTAGTCTATTTAAGTCGCTCACTCGACTATATCCGTTTTGCATTGCCATTGCAACCGGTTACAGTATCATCTAGGAAATTTACAAATGCTTATACATATATTGATATTAATAGGAGTAGACATAATAAATGCTCCAATGCATCTTTGTACTGAATATATTTGATATCAAATATAACAGCTGTCATAGGTTATTGCATTATTATTTTTTCTACTAAGACAGAAATGTAATATTCCATATTTTATAGCAGTGATTACAGTACCTTGTCCTTATACATTCGAAAAAGACATTCAATAGGAAGATATAATATGTAGGTATATTGAAAACGAAAATACAAATAATATAAGAAAATAATACTGAATCACGAGAACAAAAGTCTTTTAAAAATCTATTCTAACTCTAAATGTATCCGAGGATTGAGAGACCACCAAATAGCAAATAAATAAATTTGTTTTAATAGTAAATAATATCAAAGGAGTCACGTGGTCTCTTACGTAGGAATTTATTTGCAGGGTATAATATCAGGGCAAGCTCCCTGTATAGAACTGAGTGATGGAAACAAAATTCCTACCGTTGCACTTGGGACTGGAAGAGGAACTGCTCCAGAGGTGAGTATAAGCAAGCAACAATGTATATTTATAAAGCGAAACTTATTGAAAATATGAACCTTATTTTCTTCTAGGATGAAAGTATAGAAGAAGTACGTAAAGCAGTATTTGCAGCAATAGAAGCTGGTTACAGACATATAGATACTGCAGAAATTTATGGGGATGAAGAACAAGTTGGACTGGGTATAGCTGATGCTTTTAACAAAGGAATTGTTAAAAGGGAAGATATTTTCGTTACTACTAAGGTAATTTGTAAATAAGGCTATAAGGAAGAATCTGCTGAAGTCTGGTTGTATAAAATGAAGGTAATAAAAATGATAAATATTTTGTTTTTACTTTTCCAGCTTTGGAGCAACCATCACGCCAAAGAGCAAGTAATACCAGCATTAAAAGAATCATTAAGAAAATTAGGCTTACAATACGCAGATCTTTATCTAATTCACTTTCCTTTATCACTTAAGGTAAGATATTTATTTGGGAAAAATCTAAGAGAGTAGGTATATATTATAGAGTTCAAGCATGTAAGTTTCTTTTTCGGCCGCAATTACTGTCCCTGAAAATATAGCATAATTTTACAGGAAGATGGTTCAGCAGACAACATTGATTATTTAGAAACTTGGAAAGGAATGGAAGATGCTAAACGCCAAGGCTTGGCTAATTCGATTGGAGTGTCAAACTTTAACGCAGAACAAATTGATAGACTCCTTCAGAATTGCGATATTAAGCCAGTCATTAATGAAATTGAGGTAAAATTACATGTTTTAGCGACTAAATATATAAATATTAAATATATAATATCTAAACTTAATTGGTTATTTTTCACCTACCTTTAGGTAAATCCAACTTTAACTCAAGTTCCATTAGTAGACCATTGTCAGCGACTTGGAATAGCAGTCATGGCGTACAGTCCATTTGGTTTCCTAGTAGGTAGGAGTGATAAAAACGCTCCCCCACCAAGAATGGATGATCCGATTTTGGTGAACATTGCCAATAAATATGGAAAGCATACAACACAAGTTGTACTACGTTATTTGGTAATTATTACTCTTTTTTTAAAATAAATTACTATTTATAGTCATAAATATTAAATTGAAGTGATACAGGAAAACATGTGAGCATATTTTGTCTGATAGGATATTTTTTCTTTTCTACAAGTCCTAATCCTTTAACCGCAGTTTTAGGAGGGATAAGAATTCAACTGTTGCCTACAAATAGTTGTGCTCACGTATTTGTATGGACCGTTAGACTCTAGTCTAATATAAACTGAAGAAGTTGTGCCTTTTATTAGACAGAATGTAACTTACTTATAATTTAAATTGCAGATCGACAGAGGAATGATTCCTATCCCAAAATCTACAAACAGTAAACGGATCGCACAAAACATTGATTTGTTCGACTTTGCTTTAACCCCCGAAGAAATTGAAACAATTGGGAAATTCAATAAAAACATTAGAGTAATAAAAAGTGAAGCTTGGAAAGACTATCCTTATTATCCATTTGAGAAGGAGTAATAATTATTCAATAAAATTACTAATTATTTCTTATCTTTGTGTTTTTATTTACCTGTTTTTTCAAGGTCTTTACAGTTCGACAGCTAGATACAGTTCTTAGTAATACTTAGTCATAAAGGCATTAAATATACGGAACAACAAATTGGCAAATTCAGGCATTTCTCCAGGATGGTTCATCGGCGGCTCCCTCTTCTTTAATTTTAAGTTTTGTAGATTTATAAAAGCCTCAATTTAAAAAAATATCACCAATTGATAAAACAATAAAGTTAACACTACATTTTTGCTTCTGTAAAATTTGTATGATCGTTTGACTGGTAGTAGTCGTTTCTGCTTCTCCACCATAGATCATATGGCCATGTCCATAAGTGATTTAGAAAGTAGTTTCGTTTTTTCAAATATCCCATTGTAAGGTGCGATTGCAAAAATATTTACTAATAGGTATGTTTGTGAAATGTTGTGTCATGACTTTGAACCAGTTCCATAAGCTTGTTGTTTTGACCTACCCATATCGATGCTAACCAGTTTGCGTCTGCATTCGCTAGTGTCAACATGAACTTTTGTGTGGTATTTGTTTTGTTATTCCGTTGTATTGGAACTGTAAGTACTTTGTCTTTGATATAATTTAAAAATAGGAGTAAAAAATTGCGCTGATAATTTTAATATAAGTACTAACATTAATTTCAAATAGGAACAATTGTCATTGCCAAAGTACCATTATTAGCCTTAATCACCGTTATAACCTTTTTGTTTCAGATTTCTTCAGCAGTTACAGCACCTTTAAAAACACTTAATGATGGTCACAAAATACCGTCTTTAGGGCTTGGCACATTTTCTGAAGTTAGCGTGATCTTTTTTATTATTTGTCTATCACGATATCCACAGATACTATTGTTTTAATTATCGCTTTTATCTCCTTAATAATTTCCAGAAACCAGATATACCCAAAACAAGGCAATCAGTTCTATGGGCTTTGGAATCTGGTTACCGTCACATTGATACTGCATCTGTGTATGATAATGAAGAATATGTGGGGCTTGGCATAGCTGATGCAATTGCCAAAGGAATCGTTAAAAGGGAAGATGTCTTCGTTACTACTAAGGTGAATAGAAACGTTTTGGATTTAGTATTAGATAAAATCAAATGTTCAATGATTATAGATGACTTGACTTAAATTTTAAGAAGACTAACCACGATTACATTAATATAAAAAATAGTTTTAAAATCAGATAACCACAATGCAATCATTCTGATTTTATGTTTATTTTTAGTTATGGAACGATAAACATGCAACAGAAGAAGTGGTGAAGAGTCTTCGTGAATCGCTCAAAAGATTACGGTTAGATTACGTGGATCTTTTTTTGATTCATTTTCCTCTTGCATTTAAGGTAATTTCATTCGTTTCATTTCATTCATTCACTTATTGTTTATCATTTTGAGAAATTCAAACATCTTTTATTTCGAATAGGCCCTTTAGGATCAGAATCTACATAAATTTCGACCAACATGCCAATTGAAGCTTGTACAATATAATGTTAGTAGGATAGGATAGGACATGTAAAATAATTTTCATTTGCTTTAATTTCAGGCCAACGGTTCGCTGGATTACGACATAGATTATTTAGATACTTGGAAAGGCATGGAGGAAGCAAAACGTTTAGGTTTAGCCAAATCCATTGGTGTATCAAACTTCAATGCAAAACAAATTGATAGAATTATTGATAATAGTAAAATTCGACCAGCTGTTAATGAAATTGAGGTGAGAATAGATTCGTATTTGATTGATTGTGCTTTGTTAAACTTCTAAGAATCTACAATTCTAAATTCACTGAGAGATTATAATACTTATATTGTAATAAAGTTTACATTCTTACCGCTGAAATGTATAGACCCTTTCAATATACCTATAATGCATTTTAGGTTCATCCAACACTAACTCAAGTGCCGTTAGTAGAACATTGTCAGAAGCTTGGTGTAGTAGTAATGGCGTATAGTCCATTTGGTTTTCTTGTCAATAGAAATAAAAATGCTCTGCCACCCAAATCTGATAATCCGATTTTACTAAAAATTGCTGCTAAGTATGGGAAGAATACTGGACAAGTTGTACTTCGTTATTTGGTAAGATACTATTTACATTCAATTGTGTGATAAGGGATTTGATGCGCCATCTATCGGTCACTAGTAGAGTTGTTATAAGATTAGATTTTCATTATTTAAGCTCTTTTCAATAATCTTAAATAAAATAATTTAAATTTTAGATTGATCGTGATTTAATACCAATTCCTAAATCATCGAAGAAAGAGAGGATTAAGCAGAACATAAATGTTTTTGATTTTCATCTTACGAATGAAGAAATTAATGAAATTAACATGTTTAATATGAACACTTCTGTTTTTGGTGAAAATGAAGAATGGAAGAGTCATCCTTATTATCCATTTTAAGAACACATAAAATATTAAATAAATAATTAAATTAATTATAAAATATTGAAAAAAAAACCAGTTGTTCTTTTAAATTTGAAACCAGGTGGCGGCATCTAATGGCAAATATTTGAACTAAAATAAAAATTATCATCGAAAGTAATAACACGTAGATCACGTTGTCGTCGGTAATATTGAATTTTTTTAAATTTTTCATATAATGTTGACACAAGTGAGTTTTCAATAAGCAATAATTGTCCCTAACAAACTTATTGTACACTCATCCTCCGTTTTAAATTCTTTAAATTATATTCGTGAATAATCAAGACGTCTTTGTAGGTTATCTTCTTCTTCTTCTTCTTGTATTAATGGCTTCAGATATCTATTAAAGACAATTCTACCAATGTCGAGCAGTAGCCCAATAAGAAATTATAAAATTTTAATTCACACGTAAAACCCTCATGTCAAAAAAGATTGTCTCCTTTGTAGGTTATATTAGAAATAAAATTTATTTTTATGAAATCCAAGTTTAGTATCAAGAAATTCATTAAGAAAAAACTTCATAATATATATATATGTTCATAAATTTTATTAAAAGTTGGCTTAATATGTTTATAATCATAATTATTTTATTACATATCACATTATTAGGTAAGTAACAAAGTACGTTAAGTACTAAAAATACTTTTATAATGTTACCAAAATTATTATCATATGCTAATTATTTTACCCCAGATCTTGAAGGATTGGTGCAGCTTCAATTATTATATTTATATTTTATGCATTTTTTAAATTATATAAGTTCAAATTTCAGTATAACAGTTTTCCTGGAAATTAGAGTTGTTCATACGAACCTCGTATTCGTCATGACGTGTAATAACACACTTTTTAAACGCCCTACTTAAGCATCCATAAAGAAACAACGTTTGTTTATGGTATTGAAAACTGCAGGCATATAGAAAGCTAAAATAAAATGCCGAACGCTAAATAATTCACGAATTATTGTGAAGAAAGTACTACTACAGTTCTACTACTATTTCTTTTACAGTTGAATAATTATTTGAAATAAACTTTGTGAAATTTAGTGCGTAACAACAAAATTAAAGACTAGCTTTCAAATTTATCAATCAATAGCTAATTGTCTAAAGGAGCCGTCTATGCCAAATAATTCGTCGTAATTCGTCGGTTTCCCTGGCCGAAGATCCTCATTGGCTTTCACGTTTTCTTGCTCAGCAAACCAATCCGCGTATTCACCTAATTTTTTCAACCATGCCTCTGCAATTGAAAATTATTAAAACCTAAATGTTGATGGTTAGGTATTAAAAAATGCAATCTTTATTAATATAATAAAGAGGAAACATTTGATTGTTTGTTTGTATGTATTGAATAGGGTGCGAAACTACAGAACCGATTTGAAAAATTCTTTTACCATTAGAATCGCATAATATCCCTGATGAACATAGGCTATAGAATATTTTCAATTGTTTTTTTTTAGGAAATATTACATTTTATTTTAAGATCAGACAATTCGATGTCTATGCCTAATTTTGGCGGATTGTTTTTTTAAGAAATATTACATTTTGAAACACATTGAAACATCATTAAACTTCATAGTACTTTATATCTTCATTATTACGCAGACGTAGTCGCGGGCAACTGCTAGTCTTATATAAAGGAATTGTATAGGTATTTTGCACAATTAGATTATTATAATTCTTAATATGATATTAATTCCAAGGCTAGTTGTAGAGTCCTGTTGACAACCCTAATAATAAATAAAATTTGTAATAATAAAAACTTATACATACCATTTAGGTCGTTCATAGATCCAGCCTTTCCGCCGTATTCTTCAGGCAGCATATCTTGGGGTACATATTTGTACAGATCACCAAGGTTCTTGTGAATGAAGATCTTGAAAGGAAAATTCAAATTAGTTTTCTATTTTTTAAATAAATCTAATATATATAAATACTATAGAAATGAAACTTACCCTTTTTCTTAATTTCTCAGAAAGGAATGGCTTGACAAAATTAACAAAAGCCTCAACTACTGGTGATGCGTTTATAATGTGAGCCTCTTTCATTTTTACTGGATAAGCTTCCTGAAAAATTATGCGCTTTATTAGTTAAAAATTATCAGCAAGCAAGATACCAATTCAGCTTCCATTTACTAAGAAGTTAAGAAATAAAATTCCTATCTCACATTTTCTCTTCCCATTTGGTTGTAGCGTTAGTGACTAATGGGATAGGAATACTTTAAAGATGCATCAGGGATTGTGACACTATGTCGAACGTGGGCTATTGAAATGTTGTTTCACGGATCTGAAATCTGCCTACCTGGACACAAATAAAGAACTTCTTCAATACAGCAGGCGACAGTTTTCCCAAATGACTAGGCGCTAGTACCCTACCATCTAGTACATAGATATCGCCACCAACTCCTTCAGTCTCTTCAAATAGACGAACATCGCCGATCATTAGAGCTAATTTGAGTGTGTCGGTTATTTCATGAGATTCCAATTTGTCATCAACGCCTGCGATAAATTTTAAATTTAGTATGAGTTAACTTTTATTAATGCATCGAATAATAAATATATCATATTTATTTTAGACATGAGTTCTATGAGTGTGTAACAATAGCTGATAATATTGTTAATATTATTATACATATTATAGTAAGAAAGATTCTAACGATATTGCTATTAGACAGATACATCTAACTGGTTTCTCCAATTGTAGCAGACCAATCTTTAACACTGTTTTATTTTCATTTTCATTGGCGAAAACTTTGGCTTTTTTTGTTCCCATCTTTATATTACATACATATGTATTTATTTTTTTGTATTTAGCTGTAAGTTTTCCTAATAAATAAAAATAAAATAACTCCATCACACACTTATAGGTGGCGCTGTCCAAGTCGAACTTTACTGAATGCTATTTCAAAAATCCTTTATTTTTACTAAAAATTAATTCTGTGATCTACAACGAGACGTTCTACCGTTTTGCATCTGTGAATTGTTAGTTTTTTTTTACATGAGCTAACAAAAATAAAATAAAACATTACCTCTACATACAATCACTCGTCTGCCATTCGGTGTCAAACCGGGTAACGGAGGGCCTTGGCTGAAAGTAAAAAAGAAAAAGTAAAAACATTTTTGAGTCTGCAACTTAACTTTGTAATAACGGTAATGCATTATTTTGAAAGAATTCATTTAAGATAATGTATTTTTGTAACTACATCTTATCGTATGTAGGACCGATAATAAATTTTTTTAATATGCATTTAAATAGCGTTTTCAATTCAATTCCAATTAAAGTTTGACATTTGTATTTATGTGTCTGTTACTATAAAGAAATGAAACCGCGATATAGCGATTTGGTGAGGTAATACTTACACTTTGTTAGCCATTACATTTCTTAGTGGAGGTTTGTTGACGTCTCTGTTTGTGAAGAATTCAGGGGCTGCTGCTCTCATTGTGAAGTACATGTCCAATTTCCTTTTGCACTTCTCTAAAGAGAAGCTGCAGCCACGAAGGAACGTCATGATGCGCTGGTCATCTGTAAAGAAGAATTACTTATAATATTATGGAAGTAATTTAGCGTTTTTCTTGGGTATTATCAGAGAATGTGCTATGACTACCATGACAAGAACATCACAAGCATATAACACCCAGACCTAATCCGAATACCATCTTCACAAATTCATATTTATGATATATCAATAAATATGTAAATATGATGAATAAATAAATATTAATTATTAAACCCGGGGGTAGTACTAATATTTTTTACACATTTGTATTTTAGGGAGTGATTAAAATGTATTATAGGACAAAGCAATTTGCCAATAGAACGGCAGCGAGTGAATATTAACGTGGATTATCCTTAAGGTCGATAAACGTGGAAACTGGTTACGCTATCCTCAAATAACAATGTGCATTGACCTTTGAACCCCATATAATGTTTATATAGTATTTTTGATTAATAAATTTAATTATATTATTATTATTATATATTTACCACTATTACCTAGCTAAGTAATTCTATGCAGGAATTAAGGAATCAAAGGATTTTTTCTAATTTCACGATTTTTGCATTAATAATAATCAATTTATTATTGCATATATATATTAAGAGTGGCCGTGTGTAGCAAACAAATGTCGACTTAGGGCGTTTAAGCGTTGTTATATCTCCGAATACATACCCCATTCGTCAGGTAAATGTGGTTGCTTCTTCAGCCACTCTTTAATATGCGCTAAGTCCTTGTCCCTCGTGGTCACATCCTCATTAAGTTCAACACGAATCTTCTTCCATATTTCACCAGACGGCTGCACGAGCAGCTCTTTTCCTTCGAGTTTCATATTTTTACTGTAAGAAAAAAAAACAATATATTTTTCGTATCGCATTTAAAACAGTGGGCTTATCACGAATTTAGTCTGGCTTTCGAATCGAGCTGTCACAAGTAAAACGGATCCGTTAGCAATCGGGATCATGAATTTTTACTAACGACTAACAAACACCAGCAATCTATCAAATGCACGAAAGATCGAGACGTTCGAAAATTAACAAAAAGTATCTAAAATATTGTAGTTCCAAATCAGCACGCGGTGGCGCTGCTCAAATTTCCACACAAATCGCTTGAAGCGAACTCGGTTCGAAAGTCAGACTAAAATTCGTGATAAGCCCACAGTTTTAAATTTACACTGGTTGTTAGTAACCGTATGCATTTGGGAAACTATCACTATTATTAGGCGACTAATAAAATTGTGCCAATAATCTTTGAAATTTATACAGATTTAATCCACTTTAAATTTAGACGTATTATTTATAGATTACCGCTTCCTTGACTTCTGTTCTTTATATAGAGATTTATTTTATATTTAATAAATAATAGAGATGACGTAATTAACAAGATTACAAAACTATAAACATCCGCGTAATATTTTTCTATTAAATAAAAATTATTTCATTACAACATTTATTATTAAGTAGGCATTTAAAATATATCTAGTATGAATCTAGATTGAAGATAAAATTACAGTCAAGTCAGGAAAGAGATAATTACGTGACAAAATAAACTCAGCTAACGGCTTGGCATACTAACTGACTTCCCATAAGAGATTTACCACTATAAAAATTACGGCTCTTGTACTAGATTGACGTACATTAACGCATTACTTATCTCTTTGTTGCATGCTATCGATACAAAAGCAGCAATCAATTGTAAATTTAATTATTAAAAGACGGAAATTAATAAAATTGATTATTCATTTTTGCAGCTTAAGTTAGTGTGTATGTTATATTCGAATAATTCAATGACGTATGGTGTTACACTGATTCACAATTATTTGCTTTTGACATCTTTGTATCATAATCTGCAATAAAGAATTTAAAATAACTTTTAAGTCACGTACCTACTATGCGTGAATTGTAAAAAAAAACACATTTCTTTTGACATGACATACATGAATGAAAAATACGAATAAAATATAAAAATAAGTTAAATTTAAACATAACAGTATAAAAATATTATTAATTAAGCTAGAACGCGGAAGTTAATTCCGAGAATGCATTGTTAGTATAAAAATAATCAACAAATATAACTGTAACAATTTCTTTTGGTGGACTTGCTTTAACTTTGGCTTTACTGTTATAGAAAGTCGTGCGGGACGCGTGGCTTATACGAGTGGTAGTTAAACAGAATACATTTTACAGCTTGCTTGGTTTTAATTAAACGCACCAACTCGACGATAGGTCTTAATTGAAATTTGCGTTGCCTTATAATAAGTACAAATAGATATTTTATCGCGCGTTTCGTTAATTAACCTTAGTAAGTTGTATACATTTTTTATAACATATTCGTATCTAAATTAAGTATTCTTGTGTCCATAGAAAACTACTCGATGTAATATTTTAAGGCCCTTATTTGATATTTTTAAGTCGGTACATAAATAGGTTACAAAAATGTTAGTTCAGACTTTGGAGAAACTGATGTGTGCTAATAATGTGGATTGCAAATGCAAATGCATTGTGACAATAAAAGGAAACGAAAAACAAGAATTTTGACAGTGACAGAACAAATGTCAAAACCTAAAATCTTCTTAAATAAGTATTTCCGATCAATCGCCACACGACTATGTCAATAGGACATACAGGAGGTATAGGATATGCCTAAAAGATTTGCGATTTTTTTATTTATTTACTGCTTATCGTATTATCAATCATAGATTATATATATTGTCGTAGATTAGATCGAATCTTGTTATAAACAATAAAGATAAATGACGAAAATGGAGTAATTGAATTGTAATTACAAATTATTATTGTTATTATTATAAATCTATGCTATGAATAATAATAATACTTGATTGCACTTAAAGAAAATACATATAAAAAAGAATAAAATGAACAAAAGGCGGTCTTATTATTGGTTATTGATTTCTATCAGGTAACCAATCTTTGGGTAATATTATAGACCAGGAGGTAAATAGTAGGTACTAAGTTAGGTTAGACGAACCTTTATGCATTAACGCGCCAATTTTTCTAAAGAAATGTTTAATGAGGTCATTGGGAAAATAATAATAATAAATACTATCAACTTTAAATTTTTAATTTACTATAAAAAAAGGTATATTTTGCGATGTTTAATTACACGCATAATTTAAATCGCTCGTCATAAAATACTTTTTTTCTTAGTGCATAATGAATTTCTGATCAGTGACGTGCCCAAAATATTGTGTCGCATGCCATTGGTTAGCCATCCCTGTACTAAGGTTACATACGTAAATGATAATATAAAAGACATAAATAATATTAAACATATACTAAATTATCGGACAAATATTATTTGCACAAATCTATCCGACGACAGGTTTCTATGTTTCTTAGGAAAGTGGGTTCCTTTATGGTGTTTGTGAGTAACATCAGACCACACCTAAGCGTACATCACCAAGGGAATGTCGCCTGTTGCCAGATATAATTAATAACGAATTTTCTTTGTACTTTTATGAGCATACAATTTTGTTTTTATAGCATGTGCTACTTTTTTGAGGAGGCTTGTAAATGGAAATTTAAATTCGATATTTAAGTGATTTATGTTGTTATGCGCAGGCGTTTATTCAGAGACAATAGAGACGCTTTCATAAAATTGGAAATAAATATAAAAAATCTGTTATTAATTTTAAGTGTTTAAAAATAGGCAAATCATTATATATGTTATTAATTTAGTGTAGTATAGCTCTAATACCTTTGGGTTTAGCTTGGCTTGTATTGGGAATATTAGATTTAAATTTGAATCTAGATAGTGTAAATTCGTATCAGCAAGCTAGTATAGAGACCACTCCTGTCTACGACTTCTTTATCTATATTCCATACAAATAAAAATTTAAGTAATAAAACAATAGAAAAAGTGCGTTAAAAACAAAGAAAAACGTCGTAGTAAAGAATTTGCAAACTAAAGATCTGATATAACACAAGAGTATTTCCTTATTTTTTTCTTAATCAGTTTTCCTTCATGGTATCTCCCTGAATTATGAAATTAATTGCACGTCATGCAAGTTTATGTTATTATGTCACGTTTTGAATCCATTGTTAGGTACATTAGAATACCTAAAAGGTGACTAAAGATTAGAAAGGTCACGTTCTAAATACGTTGCAACTAGGGTTGTCACAATAAGAAAACAAATAGGCAAAGTATATCTGAATGGGATGTGAATTCTGTGTGTGACTGTGACACAGTTGAGAGCACGATTATCTATACTCTTTTTGACTGTCCTAAGTTGTCACATCCATTGTATGATATTCTTTCTCATCATATAACATACCTAGACAAGTGATTGTCAACCACTTTTGTGTGCCACAAAATTCTAAAAGTGTGCCACCAAATTTTAAATATATGATAATGTTAATTATAAATGTGAATGCGAGTTTGTATGTTACGTTTTCACGCAACAACTACTTAACCAATCATCATGAAACTTTGAAGGTACTAGAAGTAACATGGGATACTTTTATTTAAAAATAATAATTTATTTTTTACCATAGTTTCCAATTGACTATAGTAAAATATTGAGTATAGTTCTATTGAAATGATCTCTGATACTTATTTAATGACTTAAATGCGAGCGAAGCCGCGGGTAAAAGCTAGTTATTAAATAATATGATTTAAATTTTCTTAAATTTATAATTTTCTTTGTGTACCGCCAAATTTTGAAATCGTTAAAAGTGTGCCGCAACAGAAACTGTTGGGAATCACTGACCTAGACACATGGACTTAAACTCCATTTTCTCATGTACTGATGATGATTGCATTGATGTTTTGTGTAGTTTTATTGCTCGTAATAATATTAGATTGTAAGTTAGTTTTTTTTTATCGTAGACTTAGTTGCTGATCTATTAATCGTCGCGTCTTTTAGTATCGAAGTGCCGGGTGAATGCGTTAGGAATTGTTTGTCTAATCTTTTATTGGACTGTTATCCAGATACTTGTGATTGGCAGAATTGTTTTTATCGGACATCTGAGGCCATTTAAAGAAAAGAAAGAAAGAAGAAAAAATGCCACAATTATTTTTATTAGGCATCCAAGGTCATTAATAAAAAAAGAATAAGAAATAACATCACGCAAGTAAATCAAACAGCGACAAAAATAGGAATTACATAAATAATTCTTAGTTTAATTAAAAATAAACCGTGAAACATTTCTTCATGGTAATTTAATAATTAACGTGTTGTAATACAATACGTTTTCCTTTGTTTTACGAAGGTTATTTCCATCTACAAATCGCACTTTCGTTGACAGCTTAGACTGGATTAAGTTTACAAGAACTGTAAAATGTAATAAATAAGGCTTAGCGGTTAACCACAAAATATTATTTCGCAAAGAGGTTGTGTTATCAAATGTTTAACTATAGATTTTCGCGTATTATAATTGAGATTATTAATTTACTAGCGTGAGATGGTAGGATCTTGAACTATTGAGTGGAAATATAATAGTAGAAGTTCTTTCTTTAGACATGGCTGCGTTTGGGACCCACGGCCCAGCTGACAATAACATATTATTCCGGTTGTTATTCGGATTGCAATGACATCAAAGCAGCTGTGGGCTTATCACGAATTTTAGTCTGGCTTTCGAACCGAGTTCGCTTCAAGCGATTTGTATGGAAATTTGAGCAGCGCCACCGCGTGCGGATTTAGAACTACAATATTTTAGATACTTTTTGTTAATTTTCGAACGTCTCGATCTTTCGTTCATTTGACAGATTGCTGGTGCTCGTTAGCCGTTAGTAAAAATTCATGATCCCGATTGCTAACGGATCCGTTTTACTTGTGACAGCTCGATTCGAAAGCCAGACTAAATTCGTGATAAGCCCAGCCCACTGATTAAGGATATATGTACAATTAAACAGTTGTTATTTTATTATGTAAATAATATCTTTATTTACTAATAGATATCTATTTAACTAAATTTAAAATTAAAATTAACTAAATTTTACAACGTACGTTATTTAGATTATTTTTTAATTTACGAAGTAATGTCTTTTAGACAACGAAGTTATTAAAGGAAATTATTTAAAATTATTTCCTTTAATATGGATTTCCGCAAAGTAACGCCTGAAACAACTAATTAAACGAAGTTATTATTATAAGTAATAAATGTTTAATCAGTTTTGTTATTAAAGGCATATATTTGTTTTGTGTTGTGTTATATTTCCAAAAATAGATAATAAATTAAACTATACTTGAATATTATCGTTAAATTTATTTTGCAGTCTAACATCTGTGGTCTTAGACAAATCTATAACCATAGAATCCCTTCTTTTTTTTGTTGTTGTTGTTCTATTTTAAGACAAAGGAATCGAGTCCATACAGCCAGGAACTTTTTTTTAAAATCGGATTACACACAACAATATTAAAGAACAAAATTAGGTTTTAAATTCCAAATGAGGAAGTTAAATTATTCTTATAATATGTATATCAAAGTTGAATATTGAAACAGTTGAGATGTTATTGTCTATATTTTTTCGAGGTAAACAAGTTTGTTTAATACAAATAAAAAAAAGAGTTCGTTGCACTTGTAGTTGATATTAATTTGAATTATTGTTATTTTTTTTTAAATAGTTGCTATCCAGAACGAACCATATTTTCTTCTCCATATAAAATTGCATACCTAGCGGTCCCGCCAATACGAAAACAAAATCGATTGTCATTTTATTGCTGAAGCAAACGAGTTGCGCCATAACTATCGACTTTTAACAAACAATTGAAATACGACTTTCTTCAATTGACTTTTGCGTACCATTATGTCCACAGTCGTCACGTCACAGGGGGGCTACTCAGGCGCACATCGGACGAAAATACGGACATTTCCTACTCAGGAACACTTACGTAATCATTCACGAAATCACGGATTTGACAGCGACGTCACAACGGATAGACCACACAATGCTTATTTTACGGATATTTGACAGGAGGTGACGGCCGTATCACGAAACTTCGGATATGCCTGAGTAGCCCCCCAGATGCGTATAACTTGATGCAGTCATTTGTTTTCTTATTTTTTAATATTTGCCGATGTATAAATTGAGATGAAAGTTGGTTGAGTTGAAAGAGTTGGTGTTCTTTGTGAATAAATTATTACCATCACACTTCCATCCTGTCTAACATGTTGACAGTTAATAATGCTGCTAAGTGAAATAATCTTTTTCAATACGCCACATGTTTCTAATAAAAGCTAAAATTATATCTGCATCTTTGATGTTGATAATAACACTGACGCAACCAGCAGTGAATTGTAACAGCGTCCACCTCAAAATTGCGGTCAAAAATGAATGTTAAGTTAAATTTCAAATAACAATGGCCTAATAAACTAGACACGCGTAATTAATCATTGAGATCAACGTATCTCGTAGTGATATCGCCAATATGTTATTAATATGCATGTAGGTATATATTAGTTAGTAACGTTACTTCAATTGAGAAATAAACCAATAAAAAATACACAGTCCCCAAATATTTTCAAAAATCTTTTACAACTTTTATTAAATTTTAATTCTATATCTGAGATTTTTTGATATTTAGAATAAGTATGATGAACTTTTACATCTAAATACATCAAAGAATCAAGATAAAAGCCTTCGTAACCCTCGCAATGCCTGTCTAAAATCATTGGATCAAAAATTCTATCTCTCATAATCAATAATTCTGTCACGTGCCCTACGTGTCATTGGTTCGCCATCTCTGCTCTACGGAATGCTGGTATGGAACGGTGTATTTAAGCAGAATTACGTATAGCTTAATTAGGAGGCTTATTAAGAAGTATATAATAGAAGAATGTTTGTTTGGAGATACGTTCAACTGAAATAACGGTCATGTAGTGCATGCAGTAAGTGCGGTTTAATATTTATTGTCAATATACCTATTAATTTGAATATGTTAACAATTGTTTTTAAAAGATTTTTTTATTAAAGCTCGTTCTTTTATTTGGAAAATAAAAAAAAACCTCTAGTATAAATAGAATCGGAATTATACATTTTCAAAAATAGTCATCAAGCCAAAAATCAGTAATATCTTAAAAATTATAGAACAAAAAAATCCTTGAATAATGTATCTCTTTTTTTCAATATAGAACACGTAAAATTTAACTGCATCGAAAATATATCGGTCAATTTTCGTCCAAATCTGTACGCTTTGTAAAAGAAAGTTCCAAATAGGATATTATTATTTACAAAAAAGAGTAAGTAGGTCTGTGTTGGATGTTCTCAATACCTATATAGGTTGTCCTAGTTGTGTTTACGTTATGGTAAATCGTTACAAACGAATGAAACATTTGATTTAAAAACTCGCATTAAAATTAATTAAATTAATACGATATCTAATAAATAATATTACAAATTCTTCCGATCCCTAGTTGGTATTGTTGCCACGCTAATAAATTAATTAAACTTTAACAAAGTAATAAAATAAATTAATTTTATCAGATTATTGTTTATGTGGGTAGATTCGTTGTGTTTTTCTTTAGAATAAACAGTTTTCAATACAATACAAGTAATTGTAAATAAAAATTGATGTAAAAAGTATTTAAAAAATAACTACTCGTAAAATACATTCATCAAACTATCTATTAGATAAATATGTTCTCTAACAAATGAATAAATTCAACAAAATAACAGTAAATATCTTAAGTTTAAAACTGATGTTACATTTCCCTATAAATTTAAATACACTATAAAAACTAATAAATTAAATTTAAATAATCACTCACGTTTTCTTAATTTCAACTGCTTTTATGCACAAAAAAAAAATAAACACAGCGTCAACTATGCTAACTCGACTTGTTATCTTGTACGTGCGACACTGAGCAAAAACGGAATGTTACTGACCGCTAACGTGCTCGGCCTCCCTACTCAAGACTTGAGAAAACGCTCCCAGTGCAAGACCTTGTTATTTGCACTTTTACGATCACTCTTCTAACTCGATGTAATGTGAGATTTTATGTTATTTTTCGAAATATAAATTTTTACGCTTTTTAAATAACTGTTATACTTGGTGAATATTTGACAGTATGTATGGAGTTATTCGCGAGCTCGTTTTGATATTGTTAAAACAATTACAACATCTGCAAAGCTTTTGAAACATCCGATTAAAATAGTCAAAACAAATGTAAGCCGTATAAAGTATTTCTTTTATGAATATTACGTCAAAACTTTTAATAAATAGTTTACGTTAAAACTCGACATAATTTGTTTTAATTTTCGAATTATAAGAGTGAGAAGGAAAGGGTGCATCGGTGAAGACAAAAAAGCAGTCTAGCATATCTGTTAAAAAACACGAAGTTCATACTCGCTTTATGAAAGTCACTTATGCAGTTTCGTTAAAAGCCAAATTGCAAAACTTAGCCTTGGCTACTTCCTCGAAAATTTAAACTATAAGTAAGTTTAACTGCACGTAAAACATATATTTTTTATTTCCTTTCACCTCAGCGTTAATAATTTTGTGGTTAATGTCGACATTAATTTTGAACAAAAAAGAAAAAAATATTAATTGTTTTTATGTGATTACATTTGCGATAACACCTAAATTATTAAAAACTAGCGGCCATTTACATGGACATTTATTCTTTAAACATTTGGAATTTTAGAAAAAGCGATGAAAGGCATTTTATGGCAATTTTTGCCAACCTTGGGTTACCTTATTGTAGTTTTAGTAAGAATCTTTATTTTTTTCTGTAATTTATATAGCCTATATTGATCAGTGATGTGGCATTCAAATGGTGAAAGAATTTTTGAAATCGGTCCAGTAGTTTTTTATACATAAATACAAATCTTTCCTCTTTATAATATTAGTATAGAAGTATAGGTATAGATAAGTTTACATACATAATTATATATTGGGTATATTTAAGTATATTCTTATTATTTTATGTAATTTATGCATTGTGTTTATTTAATTATTATTTTTTTAAATCACTGCATCCTAAATATCACCGCTCACACTGAATAAAGTTTAATTGTAGATAATGCCAATGGCATTAAGCTCGCCTACGTACCATTTATGTCCGATAAAGAGATTTTATTATAATTATTGTATTTTTATTTTAAATTCTTTTATTAATCTTAACTATATAAATAATCAAATTCGAGATATACTCACTCACCTGTATATAGTTTTTAAGACCTTTAATAAAGTAGGTATATAATTATTTGCTTGTGATTTTACCTGCAGTGGCGGCCTTTGGCAAGTTTAAAGCAAGTTTAAAAAAATATAGATATATAGAATATATACTATGTGATATTGATAAACTTGTAAAAACACAAATTTTATTTAATTGTATAACTTTAGCATTTCTTCTCAAATATGACAAACACCTAAACCAAATAACCAGATCTACTTTCGCACATACCTACTTTACAAGACCTGCCGCCTGGGGCCTCACAATCGCTAAGGCCGCCACTGTTTACCTGTACTATTTTCTAGCACTAGAATTTGCTAAGTGCATATTTCGAGTTTAAATTGAGCGTCTATAGAAAATAACTAATCCTCTGGAATGCATGCACCGAACTAAACTGGTACATTATTAACAATTAATTTAATGTATAAATTGCATCTAAATTACACGCGTGAAGTCTCCGACAACCTTAACATGCATTTGTATAGTTCGTAGTGCATAATAATTGTTTAATGCACAATATAATAAAAGTCATGATAACAATTAAAAAATAAACATCTACTTATTTGCAGGAAAGATGTTTTCCGAGATTAACTTCAAAAGCATAAGTATGAATAAATAATAATAATAATAATAATAAATGAATACGTATACATACAATGCCCTAACACAGTGATTCTCAACCCTTTTTTTGTTGCGTCACACTTTTAACGATTTCAAAATTTGGCGGCACATTTTTAGTATTTCGCGGCACACAAAAGTGCCACGGCACAGTGGTTGAGAATCACTGCCCTAACATATAACAAACAGGCCTGAATATGTTTATAATATTTATTTTGACTTTGTAAATCTATATTTTTATATAAACGAAAGGTCACTCATCACGAAATCTCGAAAACTGCTTGACATACAAAAGTAAAATTTGGCAGAGAGGTAGTTTTATAGTTAGTAGATAGCTAAGAACGGATTTTGCGGCAGATGTGTGATAGGTATTTTCTGGTGACCGAAATATGAAACATCATTAAACTTCTTAATACTTTATATGTTCATTACGAACTCGCTGGCAACAGCTAATTATTAATAATTACGTAAAAATTTTAATTTTGTCTATCTTGCCAGAATTACGGTTCTTTCATATAAATATAATCTGTGTTATTTCTTAAACAATATTCTTTGTGACATTTGAAACAATCGAAAAACAAAGGAATCATTTTTAATCATAATCTTTTCATTTATTTAAAAATATACTCTACAAAAAACAAAGCTAAAATTTTATTCAATCGTACTAAACTATTATTTTAGTAGGCGGAATAATCAAAATTATGTATGTAAGTAATGACCCCCTTCAAGGCACCATTATAAAGTGATCCGACCCCTATTTGTACGTAATAATATATTAAAATAATATGTAATATTACTACTTAAACAAGGCCTGTATAGAAAGCATAAAATTAGATTTTAGTACAAGTCATGTCCGTACAGCAATTTCGAAAATTACAATATTTCATATAGAAACCTGTGTTTGTTTTACGACTAAATATTATTTAAAAATAAACAGTCAGGAGTTGATGATATGAAAGACTTCATGCGTATTATTATAATAATATATGTATGTTGCGTTTATTTTGGTTATTAATATTGCTTCAGCTATCTTTAGAATATTTACGTCAACGAGTTCGAGGAAGCCGCATAAAAGAAAATCAAACATAATTTCAATAAAAACTCTCGTAATAATTAATATAATTATTTTTTTATATCTAAGAATACATATCTAACTTTACCATAATAACATATAAACCATTATAAAACTCAAATATACAAAATTTACTATTGAATTAGATTTGAGAAAAAAAAATTTCAATGATTGACGTTTGACGGTATGTTCTTAAACGCAAACTAATGCCTTTTGTCAGTTGTAATAATGTTTATAATTGTATAAATTTTCTCTGACAGTATTGGTTCGCCGATGACGCAAAGATAAGTATTATTTTATTATAGACTTAGTTATTAATCTATTAATCGTCGCTTCTTTTCGGACCGAAGTGCTTGTCTGAAATATTGTCCCGCGTGGATGCGCCTGGAATTGCTTGTATCCAAAGAAGAAGAAGAAGCAGAGTTGTCTTTATCTGATATCTGAGGCTATTTAAATAAAGCAGAAGAAGAAGATATATGTACCAACTTGAATCGTGTTTTGAAAATTAATACTAATTATTTAATTTTTTTGTTAGTATTATTACTATGTATTGTGTAGTACTATATATAGGTATATTATAATGTGACACAATGTGTATAGTTTTTTTTATTTAGTATAAAATAATAGACAATGATCCTCACAGAGCTTCCTTCCGTATTTAAACGCGAAACATGATCTCGTATTAGCATAGTCTCCTATCTTCTTTAATCTAATCAGCAGTAAATCTGATGTAAAATCTGTAAACACATGCTTTGTTATAAAAGTTATTGACTGCTTTTAGTTGCTAGTATCCAAGCGTATGACATCAGAACAAGATTAAATGAGATTATTAGGAGTTATTTGAGATAAACAAATTACTGTGTAATTTATAAGAAAAATCCTGAATAATTTAGTACTTTTATAAAAATTACAAATTACTGACGGTGTATGACCTGGCTTACGACCACACTTCGCCTAATGTGTAATGAGTAAAACTTCTCTTTTGTTTGATTATTCACGTTTATTAATTAAATAGCTAGGACCTATGAACACTGCCTCTTTAATCTTTTCCAACAATGGCGGTGTCGTCCACACCGTCCGACATCTCGCCTAATCTCTACGTCCAAACTATCTCTAACATAATGTTTAGCTAGAATGGGATCCATGAGTTTAGATAACTAGTACCACTGATAGGTATATGTCCTTGTGCAACAGTTATCTCCACTATGCCTATGTTCTATCCACTGGCTTGAGAAGACGAATATACACTGTTTAAATTGACACGGCATGCTCCACTTGTTTTCGCTATCGTAAGTCAAAACAAAAAAATATCTATACAAACAAAATTAAATGTGATTCTCCCATTTATTAGTTGCTTCATAATTCACACCGTCTATATTTAGTTTTGTTTTTTTTTTATGTAGAAAATTGCGCTTATTATAAAAAAAAGTTATCTACCTAAGATGATCTAAGATCGTGCGAGTTTTTTCTCGGGTTTTACCAATTTGTATGACTCATTGTTTAGTAAAACGTAATATGAAACGAGAACAGATGTACTATAAAGAAATATGTAGACATGAAATGTAAATGAAGACGTCTAGAAAGCGTATCCACTATGCCGGCCTAGCATGAGTGTTTGTGAGAAGTTGTACATTCTTAAAAAACTAACTTTTTTAACTACACTATGATGTTTATTTATAATCTTCATTATATTATGATTAGTATATAAAAATGTGTAATGAGTTTAAAAAAATAGCGAAAGAAACTGGTGGTTCCAATTAAGAATAAATGCATTGAAGCGACGCGGATATTATGTAGGTAAACGGATTATCTTTACTGGACTGTATACATTTTATACGGGGAGGAGTAAGAAATGCTTATAGGTACATTGTGGGTTCTTTATCTTCCATTCCATGCGGTTTATTCAATTTCGTGAGGGTTTATTTCAAGATGCGGGTGTTTTAATTACATATAATATATACCTATTACATTTAAAAAAAAAGATAATCAATTTTACTAATATAAATGTGAATGTGAGTTTGTTTGTTACCTTTTCACGCAACAACTACTTAACCGATCATCATGAAACTTTGTACACATATTTTTGGAGGTTCTAAAAGTAACATAGGATACTTTTTATTAAAAAATAACTTATTTTTTACTATAGTTGTTGGTGATCGCAACCTCCTTTTGATTTTTATACATTATATTAAGTTTTATAAAAAATACGACTGCAAATGTCAAGCATTCCTAATAAAAACTGATAAGCGAAAAGTGGATTTTTCTTTTGCACGGACTCAAATATATAATATATTGTGAAATAGCAGCAATAATAGTTTCCAATTGACTATAGTTAGTATGATCTCTGATACTTATTCAATGACTTAAATGCGAGCGAAGCCGGGAATAAAAGCTAGTTTATAATAAAATTTTAATAAAACAACATGGAATGTCTTAAACTATTACTAAATACGTGTCTAATAAATTTGTTATTAAAGATAATTTTATAAACAATACAAACAAGAAATTATCAATATGGTGTGATACTTCTCACTTCCTTGTCATTCAAGACGTAGAGTTTTAAATCGGGTTTTGTCCTTGATTTCGTAAAATATGTTAAGTTATTGATTATTTATATTATAATTAGTTAATAATTTAAAATATTTTTAGATAAATTGATTTGATATAATAATAATTTTAACATGATATCTTACTGCTTTGACAATACTACGATAGTTCGTTGTGTAGAATTGTTCTAAGCCAGTATATTTAAATTATTATCAACTAATTTAAACATTTGTATAAACTGAACTTTAGTATAATATCGACATACAAATTATTATATTACCTATAGTAAAACTCTTCTTCATTACAACTATATTTTATAAAATTTACTTTACTAATAAATTTACGGTCACTGTAGCGTTTTATTTCAGTTCGACATTTTTTTTAAAATTAAAATTTCTGAAGCTGCAATAAAAATTTAAGTTATTTTTTCTATGTAAAAAAGTGGGTCATATAGTTCGTTATAAAAATTCAGTAGTAAAATTTGATTTTGTAATTATCTTGGTAACAGCAAAATTTTATTTATTATTTTATGTTAGATTATTGTTATCCGCCTATTCTATGTTTAAATATTCAATTGTTTTAATTAAAAAGTTTAAAACTAATTACCTATATTATATGTTCATTGTTAGAAATGTGCATAAAATAAAATGAAACGTTATTAAATATCGTACGATAATCGAAAACAATAAACAATTAATTTCGTCCGATTGTTTAATACGCGAGCGTCGTATAACAATTATATTTATTTCCTTATTTCGTAAGTGAACCTTGTGTGCCAAGGTCCCAGCTGATGGACGGTGAATAGCCAATGAGTAAGCTATTTACACTTTGAGACGTGATTAGAGGAAAGCGAATTATTCTTTACTTTATCTTTCTAAGTTTCAGAAGTTCAGTTACTGTCACTTAAATATTCTTATTTTTTGAAGTATTCTTATGACCACACTGTGTCTAATGTTAAGCTAGAGCACATTCTATAAACAAAGACAACTGTACGATAAATATTAGTTAAAAAGTTTTTAATGATAAATAGTAACTGAATAGTAGATATTCAGTTACTGTTTATTTTATTTACTATATTATTAAACGCATACCATACCATTGATGAGTTAGGTGTTTTCGCTGTTCACTAATCACCAATTTTACTTTGAAGTTTCAAAAAAATGTATGGAATTTTGAGGAGCGCCACTGTGGGCGAATTTGGAATCAAGGAATTTGGTAGTAAATCAATAAAAAGTTTATCATAAATTCGTTATTTCCCTTTAGATCGACTGGACATCTGCTGGGAATCTTCCTCTGACTACTTACCTTTGTCACTCAAAACAAAACTAAATGTTAAGCTCAGGTACAAGCTTAAGAAATAAAACTACATATGTTGTCCCATTAATTTTGTCTTCAAGTAGGCTATAAAATAATCTTAGAATCAATTAAAAAATATCCATAAATCTGGATTAAATCAAGGTATTATACATAATTTTGTTATTTTTAAACTTACCTTATGAGTGTGATAAAAATGAAAAAGCGATGAAGGTGCTCATACAATTAAAATTCATTATTTGGATATTATATTATTTTATTATATTTTCATTCATTTAACCATAATTATTTAGTATAAAATACAATCTAATCTAAAAATTGTAATAAAGTAATTATGATAAATATAAGATCTTTAATTTTAATTAAAATATTAAAAGTAAAAAAAGCGCCTGAAAAATTACAATATTTAACAAACAAACATTTTAATATTAATATTACCTATAGGTTGAGCAGTTCTTCGATTAGTGCAGCTAAAGTTTGTTGGTCAACAAAAGATAATAATATTAGACATATTTTACGACAATTAGGGAACGTCGAATAGATCACATCAAAGGTGTGCGACGAATGTTATGTATAAAGTGTTTAAAATGTTTAAACAGTGGTAGGGAGACTGATGATGGCATTAGCCCAGTATGCCGTCCTGGGGAAGTACCACCACCTTCAAGCGGAACACCCGTGAAGTGACCTAGTCGCGTTTCGGGATCAGTTTGGAAGTAGCCGGGATAACGAGAGGAGTGTGCCTTGTTAATTTGGACAGAGCACATTCGTCTCCAGCTCCACATATGTCTGTGATAAGAGTTGCCTATGCTCATGGACTACACTCTAGCTTAACATCAGGCGGAGTGTGGTTATATGCCAAGTTACTTTAAAAAGACATAGCGTTAAGCTAACTTATCACCAGTCTAAGGGGTAGATAATCCCAACATTTTTAGACTAAACCTACTAACATCACAGAAACTAATAAAATACCTATATCACCGTAATTATCTATAGTTTTTAGTCTATCTGTAATGTTCTGAACGATCCTTCTATTCCGAACATTTCATCGTAATTAGCCGGTTTCCCTGGACGCAGCGCTTCGTTTGCTTTGATTAGTTCTTCTTTTTTGAACCATTCGCCGTAGTCTTCTAGTTTCTTTAGCCATGCATCTGGAAGAATAGTCTGTTAGCATCTACATAACATCTACTTTCAACTGGTTAACAATATACAAGTGAAAAATATTCATATGTTTATTTAAAACAGTTCACAACTATTAATATAGTAGAAAAAGTTTGGATGATTTATTATATCCCTACTAATATTATAAATGTGAATGTGAGTTTGTTTGTACAACAACTACTTAACCGATCATCATAAAACTTTGTACACATATTTTTGGAGGTACATAAAGTAAGATAGGATACTTTTTATTTTAAAAAAATATTTATTTTTTACTATAGTTTCCAATTGACTATAGTAAAATATTGAGTAGGTATAGTTCTATTGAAATGATCTCTGATACTTATTTAATGACTTAAATGCGATCGAAGCCGCGGGTAAAAGCTAGTAGGTATATAAATAGATTTTCAATTGTTCAGTGATTATTTACTGAGTCACTAGTTAAAATATTACCTACATGTAATTCCTCAGACATGAAAAAATAATTGTATCTATGTGTAGTTATCACATCTATGTTTATAAATTTTTTACTCACTATGAAATATTTCAATTGGTCCAGCAATGCCGCCGAATTCATCAGGCAACATCTCTTTTGGGATGTATTTGTGTAACTCGTTCAAATCTGTGTGTGTGTGGATCTATAAATAAAAAAACAATTTTGAGTCTCAAATAGTTAATAAATAAGAAAGGATATTGTAATAAAATATAAATTGTGTATTTATCAGTGGTGTTTTGTTGAGCGCTTTACAATTATTAATTTTATTAATTTTTAAAATTTAACACTATTTTCAATTGTCTTGAGGATGCAGTCCTATCCTATAATATATCGTCTTAAAGTAATTTGCAGATAGGCTTAATAAGTATTTTATTTTATTTGGAAAACTTACAGCTGAAATATAAAAATTAGGTGCAAGCAAACGGTAATAAAAAGCTAAATATACCTTTCACCATTGTAATACTAATAACTGTATATATATAAATAAATAATATGTATAAATTCGTAGATTGTATCTACGAATTTATTTATTGTATTAACTTCGTATATCTTCATCATCTTCCTTATTATTATTATTATTTAAAAAAATATATAAGACTTACTCGTTTTCTTATTTTCTCCTTTAAAAATGGTTTCACAAAACTTATAACTGCATCTATTAAAGGTGATGGGTTTACTATGTGCACTTCCTTAAGTTTCACTGGGAATGCTTCCTGTAATAAAACCGATGATATGTATTATTTGGACGTTATGGGATATTTTTCTACAGTCGTTACTTGCAGTTTATTTTTTAAATGATAGGAACTGTATTAAATATAAACTATAGTAGTATCAAGAACACCGATTTATTTATTTATTGCGTCCACAAACAGGGCTCTACAACTAGACTTGGAATCAATATCACACTAAGAATTATAATAATCTAATTGTAGGCCCTATGCACAGTGAACACTGCATGCGCTAACGTTACTATGAGCAAAGTTACATTACAATTTAAAAACTCATACACGTAAAAATAATAATTAAATTACCTGCACACATATGAGAAACTTTTTAATCAAAGTCGGTGATACTTTTGTCAAATGTGCAGCAGAGACCACTGATGCATCCAAAACGTACACGTCGCCAGCAACTCCTTCCTTCTCCTCCAGCAGTCTTATATCACCAATCATAAGCGCCAGTTTCAATGCGTAATTTAAATGGTATGCGTCGACGTTGTGGTCAAGTGCTGGAAATAATATCTCTGATTTGTTTAGACATTCGAAATCAAATTATTCAACTATCCGAGCTTGGTGTAAAGGAAAAGCTATCTTTACCTAACCTGAAGGTCATCAGCCTAAATGTCATTCTAGAGTCAAGTTTTAGGACCGTTTCTAATACTATGAATGCATCGTTTCTCAAGCGAGGGATCGAGTTTAAGAAAAATAATAAAGACAAACTACATATGGGTACAAAAGATTCGTTTAAAAGGAATGAATTTTAGTGTAGTGTTATAAAACTAAATATTAAGATGTAATGTGTGGGGGGTCGCAAGACTTTTTACTTAACTTTTTGGCTTTTTCGTGAGTCGCGGCATAAAAATTAATTAATGTTTAGTTAGTTTAAGATCTTGAAAGAACTTATTGGTTGCTAAAATTTGCTTTGTGAAATAGGAAATACAGGTTCTTGGTAAAAGGGTGTTCATTTTTTAAATTAATTTTAAAAGTACCTCTGGCTACTGTTACTCTTCTTCCGTCAGGTGTTAATCCAGGCAATGTTGGTCCTTGTCTGGAATTATTATTAATTATGTTATTAAAATGTTCATACTATTTTATTAATTTCTTGACTTTGATTGAATTATATATTATAGTTAATTAATTAATTGGGGTTAATGGAATATCGCCACATTAGAGAGTGCAAGCTCCTTGTCTTTACAATTCCCCCCCCCCCCCCCCCCCTTCCCCTTCAACCCGCCACTGCTGCGGCCTACAGTTATTTGTACCTCTGTGATAGTAATTATATCTACCTATTAACTGCACTTAAGCTGAACTACTATACAAATGCAATTGGAAAATACTTTAACGTCTAAAAAGAAAGGTTTCAGGATATAAACTTACGCTTTGCATTTCAAGAACTCCATAAGCTCAGGCCTAGTGACGTCACGATCAGTAAACAGCTCTGGTACTGCCGCTCGCATGGTATAGTACATGTCGATTTTTCTCTTACATTTTTCTAATGAGAAACTGCTTCCACGAAGGAATGACATTATGCGTTGGTCTTCTGTAAAATTCAGATGTTATTTCGTTGATTAAGTACTGCATTTACTATTAAGTTTTACCATACGCAAATATAAGGCATTTCTCGCGTTCCCTTAATGCAGCGGTTCTCAAACTTTTTTGGCGAAGGAAAAAGCCTTAATATAATTATAAAAAACTGATATGTATTTATGAATAATCATATTGCAATGTAATATTTAGTTGGAATATTTAGATGTAACCTTATAATCTCCCTTTGGTAGGTATTTTTTGCAGTATTTTAGCCCAAGAGTTCCGCGGAACACACTTTGAGAATGGCTGCCTTAAAGTTAAGATTGCGGTCTATGAAAGAAAACGATTGCTACCTCAGGAATTTGTTTCGCAAAAGAGATTTTGTTTTCGCGCGCATTACACTAGAAAGTGTTAGTACTATGGAGTAATAGTAGTAATAAAGAGTAACAGTAGATTGAGATGATCCCAACATCAGCATGATGAGTTTGGGGCCATTCAAGTATTACGTAAGCAGATTTTTTACAATTATTTACCCCCTTGTCAGCAAAAGTAAACAAACCTCTTCCCCCCCCCCCATGCTTACGTAATCATTGGTACCTATATGCATTTTTCTTTTAATGTATTCTTTTTTTTATTGATATAATTGCTGACGTAATCACGATATCGACCCCCCCACCCACCATGTCATCAAAAATAAGCAAAGCAAAGACTCCCCCGCCCCCCTCAAATGCTTACGTAATACTTGAATGACCCCTTTTATACAATACCTAGTTCATCAGGCAGATGCGGTTGTTTTGTTAGCCATTCTTTTATGTACGCCAGATCTCTATCTCTTGTGTTGACATCCTCTTTCAACTCCACTCTTATCTTCTTCCACAGTTCTCCTGAAGGTTGTACTAGGATGTCAGCTGACGCCATTTTTTTCTGAAAAATAAATATTTCAAAGTTAATTTTAATCTTTATAAAACTACCCTCTAAAGCAGGGGTAGGCAACGCGACGCCCGCGGGCGCAATGGTACCCCCCCATTGATTTTTAATGCGCCCTCGCTGGACTAATGTAAAATATATGATAGCCAGAGTGATTCAGAATAGGCATGTGGCGAGATTTGTAAAATATACGCCCTCGATGATTTTCAAATTTAGTATTGCGCCCTTAAGGACAAACAGGTTGCCGACCCCTGCTCTAGAGGTAGTTTTTCTTTTCTTTATCCTACAATTCTTGTTAATTGCTGTTCGTAGTTGTCAGTGCTTTCCGCTTATGAACCTTATTTTAGTTTAACATGAGGCGGACAATTATACTTAATCAATTAATAATTTGCAATAACTGTAATAGCGGCTTGTTCACTTGAACAATAGATATAATAATATTATTAATAATAGCTTCCGATTTAAGATTTAAAAAATAAAGTTTTTAAAGCAACATATTATTAATAATATTTATTACAAAAATAAATCTAAGAAACCATAAATGGAAATGATTATAGGTAAAAAAACCCACACTAAAAATAAATTACGTGTGGGTCAAGTCGGAAGTCAATTTGTTAAATATTAGTTATTTTACGACACAAACACGAAAATCAAGGATCATTGCGCACACGTCTAATAAAATCTTTCATAATAAATTTAATACCATAAATAATTGTAGTTTTTGAGGAATCATATGCTATTATAGATCCTTGCAATTCAGTGCTCATAGTGTGAAATTTAATAATTCGTAAATGTTTATAGTTTTTTTTATATAAAGTAAATCAATACGAACCTATCGATGATGAGCGGAACTAAAAACACCTCATACAAAAAAAACCGTTAACGTTTAAGAAATAACCTACTTCTATTGAAATTGCGTTCGTTAATTTTACTTTAAAAAAAATTAAAATCTATCATAATACACTCCCTGACGACTTTGGCAGCTACGTCAGCTATTGCCATGACGCAGTGAAACACCATTGGAACCACGTGTCGTGTTACAAAACATGGTTATCCGAAAGTTGATGTAATGAACGGTGATATGCTCGAACGGGTTTATAGGCGAGATCGGGTGATTGCGATCATTCGTAAATGTTACGAAGTTATCTACTTTTAAAGCATGAAGTTTGATTACTTTTTTCGTCGATTATTATATAAAACTCAGTTTCTACCTAACTCCACTTAACGGATTGACATTTTACGACGTTATTGAGAGTTTAATGGAGAGAAGAAAATCGTTTTTATACATAAAACATTAATATTGATACAAATAACGATGCTTATTGCATATAGTCAGTACATACCTATCTATTGACTAATAAGGTATAAATAACGTACACAACTGCAGTTCTTATTAATTTTTGCAACGTACTATATTGTACTGCATATTGATTAATGATGACGTATTGTTGTCGTTATTTCGAGTGGATGTGATGCTATTAGTTAGTTAGTAAATAAAATTTGATAAGTCAAGTAATTTCGGTGTTTTAGGGGGTTTGTCGTTAAATCGAATGGAGTTAATTGCAGTTTATATTAAATTTAGAAGTCCGTGGAAACAGTTGCGTTTCTTCAAATTTGTTTTGAACTTCCCAAATAACTGGTTTCAGAGAGGAACTAATGATAAAGATTAAATTCTTTAGGGACTAGTAAGCTTAGGCCATGTACGAACGCGTCATGTACGTGACGTAATGACAATAGTAATGTCTGAGATTAAGAAACACACTTAAGAGCACGCACGCATATTATGTGGCTAAAGTAATTTACAGAGAAATGTCAGACAGACTTTATAGAGCAGACTTTTAATAAAACATTTATTTACATTAAGATTTATTCTATATCAACACGTTACAGTAATACCCCGCTTTACGCGACCCCGTTATGCGTTGTTTCAATATAACGCGAAATTCAAATTTATTATTAAATTACGCGAAAGAGCGTATAAACATAATGTAGTCATCAACTTCTCTATAAAGTCCCTCGCGTAAAGCGGGGCATTACTGTATTTATTAATTCTGGCCACACTTAATTAAGGGAGTATTGATTTTTTTAACCAATAAAACAAATGAAGTTGTTTGACAATTCTTCTACTTCATAGTAGATTTATTATATATTATTATTACATTAGTATGTAAGTGGACAATGCCAGTATACATCAGCTAAATCAAATTGATAATTATTAAATACATTTCATTTATATTTGTATCTGTATTGACGAGTAAAAGCGCTCTATTGGAGCCCAATTACTAAAAGTAAATAAATAAATAAAAAAAGACATAAGTATTTATGTGTAAAAACCCAACAACTCGATATTATGAGAAATTTTTTTAGTAGACATCAGTAACCTTGATGCTTTTGATTTCCTCGTCTCGATTCATAGTAAGAAATGGGTGCCGAATATAATTTTTAATTTAAATTCTAGTTCATGCCCTCTTATACGAACTTCCCATTTAGTTTTCTGTGTACGTAATAAATAAAAGAGATTGCAACATTGAAATAAAATTTTGACGCACACTAACCTACTATGTTGCTTTATAATTCAAAATTATTCCAGTAGGTATATATATTTAACTAAATTCTAAAGCCTGACGGGAAAAATGTAGTATTTTATTAGGTCAAAGACTTCTTTTACCCGTATCTCCTAAACTTAAAATATTACACAATATTATACAAATTAAGATGAATATAAATAATAAATAATTTATATTTTACCTTTTTTTAAATATAATGCCCGTTTTACTAACATACTAACCTAAAGTAAGTGACTACTATTTTTTTTAAAAAGTCCTAATTTTAAGTGAATATAAAAGTGAATATATAGACATACGCCCTTTTGAGCATTAATAAAATTCTATAAACCTAATATTGTAGATGAAATTTTATTCGACAAATATTAGGTAGATCATTAGATATATAAATAGCTATAATTTGAAAAAGAAACAGATCACAGTAAAAATAATAAATATATTACAATGCCCTAATCCCTAATTACATTGCCCTGTCCTATAGGTATTAGGACAGGACAACGTAAACATATAAATATAGGAGATAAATACCTATTTATTAATATATAATATCGAATCAATATGTTTTGTTTAAAAAAATCTATGATAAATAGTTAGATACATGTATAAATATCAAAATAAGAAAGTTATATATAATACAAGGAATGCATGCGTTACCTTGAATCTAATACTCGCAATTCGCACGGCGTTTATTTCGCAAGATTTCCCAAGATGAAAAATCACATGTATTCGTCTGCTTCCACGCAAGATCAGAACACTACTGTCGAAGGTTTGGCCTTTACCTCACGGCTTCGAAGTTACACTATTTTGCAATTGACATTTAAACACCTTATTCTTATTTAAATTCAGTTCTTTTTCCTCAAAATCGAATTGCTAATTTTGAATAAAAAGTTATCGATGTTATCGTGCACTTTTCCTGGTCTTATCTGCTCAGACTAGATAAATGTTTTATGGGCATTTATATTTTTAATGATTAGATCCTTTTTGATAATCTAATTTAATTTTTTTAGGAGTGGTTGGTTAACACTTAAAAAGTCTTTAAAAGAATAAAATTTTCCAATCAATTGTATACTTTATAGTATCTCGGCATATTACCACACCTGTTTGATATTAACCCTTTCCACTCCAATGTCGAGTGACACTCGACATAGTGTAATACTTCTTTTTGCGGACAATTTAAAAAAAAGAGATTTTTAAAAGGGATTATAAAGATTAGAATTAAGAATTATAATATAGTATCCTGTAATTACTCATAAAATAAAGTTTATCATATAAACCCCCTAAAAGTTAAAAAACGCAATTTTAGCGTGGAGCTGGTGGAATAAAAAGAAAAAGGCTTGGAGTGGAAAGGGTTAAGATAGAGCCTTCAAAAGACGAACACGCTTGGTCTAGAATGATATCTAAAACATTATCATAAACACAAGTCTTAAGTAAAAGTCCTTTAAATTTGCAAATCAATTCGTGTTTAAATCGAGATCAATCGTGACAAGAATAGTGAGCCCGTCTCAAAGTTGCCCTCACAACCTTGAGCGAGGTTGCGACACGCGCTTTTAAAGTTATTTCGCTTTGTGGTTTATCTATAGTGTAATTTTAATTTTAGAGGTCTAATGCCCTTATTGTAGGATTTTTGTAAAAATGATTAGGCAACGATTGCTTTGTAAGAAATTATGATTATTATTGACGGCCTAAACAGCGGCTAAAGCACAAATCTCTTATGTAGAAGTACCGAGTTCGCTTTATGTGAGAAAATAACTTAACTCAAAGTCGCAGTAATTCACAAAAACTAAATACGTGAACATGTTAATTTTTTTATAACGACTTAACAGATATGAATTTCCGTGATTGTAAAAACTTCTATAAAAACAATAGACTACAATTATAAAGAATTGTTTATGAATTTGACGTGAGTATTCTTCATTAACATATTGAACATGTTTTTGTTTCACGAAAAATTTATTTTTAACTTAATTGTGATTCTAAACACATGTTTGTGGGTACACGGATTTAGTTTCCTGAAAACTGCGTCAATTAACACTAGAACTATCAGCCGGTCAAAATGACCGGATGACTTGTGCTTGCAAAGTATTAAATATAATTCAATTAATTTATTGTAAAATTGTAAAAAGTAATGACATATTCAAAAAATAATGAGTAAGGTTTTACATAAAAGTCTTGTGAAGAATTTTTGAAACCGGTCATATTGACCCGTTGGTAGTTCTAGTGTTAAGGTGAAGTTTAATAGATATGTCTATACCAGACAACAGAAAACAAGTGAGTATAGAAATAAAATATTTATTGAATAATAAACATTAAAAAATAACAATAAATTGTTTTAATTGTATAATTGAGCAAAAAAAGACAGACGAATGAATATTAAAAACAAAACTTAAGCAATGAGAAAGGCTATCCTTAAAACCCGATGGTTTATTAAATTGCGTATGAATTTATCTAATTATAAGCTAAAGGATTCAGTCGATGACGAGTTGACGGAAAGAGCCGTCGATCCCGAAGAGTTCATCAAAGTTGGTTGGTTTACCAGGTCTAAGAGCCTCGTTGGCCTTCACGTTCTCTTGGTCAGCGAACCAACCCTTGTATTCTTCTAACTTCTTCACCCAGGAGTCTGTACAAATAATATATTTATTATTTATTGCCCATTTAAAAAAAAATGTTGGTTCCTGTCAGCATTTTTAAATATCAAGATATGAAAGTTTGACTTACTATGAAGATCATTCATGGAACCACCATCACCACCATACTCAGATGGTAACATTTCTTTAGGAATGTGCTTGTAAAGTTCACTCACATCGTTGTGCAAGAAAATCTGGAATTAGTTAAAAGCAGGAATGAAGATTAAAGAAGGTCGCCTTTTATATATATATATGATATATAAACCAAAAGAAGGTAGAACTATAAAATTGTTACTAGGTGATAAAAAAGAGGACTTACCCTATCCCTAATCTTTTCCTTGATGAAGGGCTTCACGAATTGAATAATTTTGTCGACAAGTGGGGAGATGTTAATCACATGCACTTCACGCAGTCTGACGGGATAAGCTTCCTAAATGCACAATAAAATATTTAATACACTGCTGGGTACAAGAGAAGAAGTCAGTATTAAGTTTATAATTAGTATAAAAATTCTTACCTGCACACAGACTAAGAATTTCTTAACAAGAGTGGGTGTAAATTTGGCGAAATGCGCAGGAGTCGCAACAGACGCATCCAAAACATACACATCACTAGCTACACCTTCTTTCTCTTCGGATAACCTTACGTCTCCAAGCATAAGTGCTAGCTTGAAGGCATCAGCTACATTTGGTGATTGGATATCCTTTCCAAGACCTGTGGAAAATAAGCAATTGTTTATTGGGTTTATGATATAATCACGGCTGTTGTTATTAAGGATAGGCAGAATATAAAAAAAACTGAATAGTGCTACTTTTATGTACATCGATTGTTTAATAAGGAAGTGAAAAGAAATTGCGGAAGCTATAAAGGAAATCAATGTTATTGAAATTATGAATATTGAGATTTTAGTAATATATGAACTTATTTGTAAAATGTGCATACAAAATTGCTGGTTGCTTGCTTGTTAGTTTATAATATTTGCAATATGAAGTGCTTTTTTGTTTTACCTATGTCTTGTTTCAAAGTTTGCAAAATATGTTTATATATCGACTTTTAAGAATTGTAAATAATAGATCTGACTGTCTCGTGATGGTATTGTAAATATTCTAGTATAATACGATATACTCTATATACGTTATGTTTATTTATTAATTTTATATAAGTATCTCAATTAAGTAAATTTATGTAATTATTTTTGAGTGAAAAAATATCTTAAACCTTAATTTACGGTTACAGTCAAATACTAGTGACGTGTTTATATCTGTTTATGAGTTTATCTCATTAAAAATGACGTATGACTTGACGAAGGTAAGACAGTTCGTAATAGCGGAAAACAATGTTTATTGCACATGCCGCGGCGTATTGTTCACAGATTGCATAGCTAATTATTGTGACTTCGGACCTTGTATATTATTAGAGGAATCTCCAAAGAGGTAAATGGCTTTATGAAGTATGAAATAAAGGAAAGGCTAATCTTACACAAGACATAATTACTCGCAATTCAAACCACATATGGGTGACGTACGCAATGATATATAAAATTCAAATTTCGCGCTCAATTACCCTCATTACGCGAAAGAGTGCGTATAAGCATAATGTAGTCATCAACTTCTCTAATGTCGCGGGAAATTCAGTTTTTTCCGGAACGTATTACTCGCGTAAAGCGGGGCATTACTGTATAGTTATTTTGTGCTTTCTTATTTTTTCAATTTAATTTAATATTGTCGACCTATGTGGCGAAGAGTTCTTTTCTCGCTCGAAAATAATATTTATTGATATTAGTATTAAATATATATATGTAACCTGTACTGTTTATTGCTATTAAGTTGAATCTAATAGCTCAAGTATACAAATCATTTTGATTCTTGTTAAAAATAATATTGAAATTAAATTGAAACCCAACAGAGCAAGAAAGGGTTGATGTAATGTTTTACCTCTCATAAGAATGACACGACGACCTTCAGGGGTGAGACCTGGTAAAGGTGGCATTTGTCTGAAAAAAAAAACAAGTTAATTTTTCTTCTATATCTTATATGTATTTTTCATAAAAATAACAAAATACAGTATAAAATTCGTGAAATGCAATTTTTTTTGCATCTCATCAACAATTATCGAGGCATTGACCCGCTCAAAAGATCACGGGCGTCATTACATTGTTTTCGCAGCATCCGTCCTGTTTCATTATCAAGCGGAAAAATCTATCTTATTATACAATAATTACAAAACATGAAATGTTGCTTTTAGTTCCTTAGTTTTTTTAATTATTTTAGATACATACCCATATAATACTCTGATCCCAAAATAGGATAGTATTACTAATATTATAAATGTGAATGTGAGTTTGTTTGTTACGTTTTCACGCAACAACTATTTAACCGATCATCATGAAACTTTGTACACATATTTTTATAGGTAGAAGTAACATAGGATACGTTTTATTTAAAAAATATATATATTTTTTTTACTATAGTTTTCAATTGACTATAGTAAAATATTGAGTATAGTTCTATTAAAATGATATTTGATAGTTATTTAATGACTTAAATGCGAGCGAAGCCGCAGGTATAAGCTAGTAAATTGTAAAAAAATAATTAAATTATTAGATAATAAAATTCAATTTTACTATCTCAATTGGAGAGAGATTATTTTCACTGGGTAAGATTATTGCAACTGCTATTATGAATTTAACCTTATTTTAAATATCGAAGCAATGCCTAGTATAAAGTCTGTGTGATATTTGAGTCTATACTCACACGTAAGACAAAATCTCTTGGAGTTCAGGACGTGTGACGTCACGGTCGGTAAAGAACTCCGGTACCGCAGCACGCATCGTGAAGTACATATCCAGTTTCCTCTTACACTTTTCCAATGAGAATTTGCAGCCGCGAAGGAAGGTCATGATGCATTGGTCATCTGGAAGTTATTGCCAATTATACCAGAGCCCAAAGTAATTGACGAATTATGTCTTTCAATATATGATTCTCACCCCATTCATCAGGTAGATGAGGTTCCTTCTTCAGCCATTCCTTAATGTGGGCCAAATCAGCATCTTTGGTGTCAGCTTTCTCGTTCAGCTCCTCGCGGATCTTCTGCCACATCTCGCCTGCTGGCTGTTGTAGAGTCATCTTTGGAGATTGATTTTTTGGACCTGGAATTTATTTTCAGTTTTATAAAAAATGATTCTTTTCGGTATGTTTTCATTCGAATTGAGAATTGCAACTTAATTTAACGTTTAATCACAACGAAATATTCTTACACGTACTTTTATTACTTTGTACTGATACGAGCTTCGTTTAGCAATAATACATTGCGTGTTTTAAACCAACCTAATTTACTAATAAACGGAATAAACCAGCAATGGATTGCGTATATTTATAATTGTTAGCGGTTAGTCGAAAGAAAATTCACGCAATCGTGTCCGTTAGTGATGTCGGCGAATTGTGAAAGACAAAACCTTGGTTTAAATGTGCAAACTATGTATTATTGTAACGTAATACGTGATAGTCTGTTTTATTATTATTTTTGGGTTTAGCGCAACTAGAAAGACCAACGCCGTCAAATTGACGGCACGGCGATTTCATTCTTAAATATTTTACAAACTATGTTTTTGTTTCTTTTCGTATTTTACTACTTTTCCTAATTTGTTATTGTCAGCTTAAATCCATATAAAAAACTTTTATTATATTTGTGGTATATGAGATTTCTTTACAAATACCTAGTAAGACCGCATGCCGTCAATGTGACGGCAGCGATATTCTTATAGTAAGCAAAGGTACTTTTGTTTTATTTATTTGAATTTTGAGTAAGTTGTTATTGTTTGGCTTGTTTACATTACACTTAGTAGACGTTGGTTTCGTTTAGTGGGCAGTCGTGATTTGTTTTTTTTTTTATAATATAAAAATGTGTCGCAGTCTCAATAGTTCCCAAATAGAACAAAAACTGTCGCTATATCGTGACATACAAGATGTGTCAGGTGATGAAAGTGGTAACGACTTGTCATACAATATTTGTGAAAACTGTTATGGAGAATTTCAGCCGGAGCAGGTCACTTCATCTGAAGACTACGAAGCAGATTCCCCTGCTACTGATAACAGTATTATTACAAATTCGTGCAGAGGACGCGTGGTATCTCGTAGATCAATTAGCGGCGGACGAACAGGGAGCGGTGGATGTTCCAGAGACCAATACATCCCTTACTGTCTATCAATGAAAACCAGGAAAAAATGTTATTATTTTGAGTACTTTGCACTCAAACGTGAGCATAGGTATTGATCAAAAAAGCTGCCCGAAACAGATAAATTTT
>JAPWLS010000795.1:0-24816 GCA_028551675.1 Tineola bisselliella
ACCACGACTGGAACTACAGGCAGCAGTACTAGGAACACAGCTAGCAAGAACTGTGCAAAAAGAGTACCGCATGCGAGCTGAAGAGACAATCTACTGGACGGATTCCAAGACAGTAATACAGTGGATAAGAGGCGACGCGCGGAAGTACAACCCGTTCGTCGCGCACAGACTGGGCCAAATTGACGAGACGTCAACGAAGCAGCAATGGCGTTGGGTACCTACATCGGACAACGTGGCGGATGATGCCACACGGGCAAACTACGAAGAAGTAGGCAGCGAGACACGATGGTTCCAAGGACCGACTTTCCTGTACGAACCAGAAGACAAATGGCCAGAAGAAGAAGACTCGGGCGTCAGCGAGGAAGCGGAGCTGATGCACGTGCTGGCCATCGAAGACGCTCGCACAGGATGGCTGCCAGATGTCAAGCGCTTCTCGTCATATCAGCGCCTCATTTACGCGACCGCGTACGTCTTGATGGCAGTAGAAAGACTCAAAGGAAGGAAAACTCCACTACTGTTGGATCACATAAAGGCTGCGACAACAGCATGGATTCGGCAGTCGCAGAGGGACGCCTTTAGCGCAGAAATTAAGGCGCTAAAGCGGGGGGAGAAGTTACCCAAAGACAGCAGGCTGACGAATTTGGCGGCAACAATTGATGAAGAGGAAGTGCTACGGGTTGACAGCCGGCTACAGTCGTCCACATTAACGGAGCTTCACGCGGCTGCTCATCCTGCATGGGCGGCTGCTGGGAGCGGTTAGTGCGGTCAGTCAAAGCAGCACTAACCGCAACACTGAAGGAAAGACATCCGAAGGAAGAAACTCTGCTGACGTTGCTGGCTGAGGCAGAACACTGCGTCAACGGAAGACCGTTGACCCACGTTCCGGCGGACACCGAAGACCCAGAGGCATTGACTCCGAACCATTTCCTCATCGGGTCATCATCCGGAACACCAACGACGGGGCCAGTCCGCGAGACCGACAAAGCAGCATGGAGGAAGGCGCAGGCGCTAGCAGACATGTTCTGGAGGAGATGGCGCCGGGAATACCTACCGACCCTAGCTCCACGGGGCGGCGGAGGAAGCGACAGGAAGATGGAGGAGGGAGATCTAGTCCTGATGATCGATCGCCTTTTGCCGCGCAATGTATGGGTGCGCGGAGAGGTGATCCGAGTGTTCCCGGGACCGGACGGCAAGGTGCGAGTAGCGGAGGTGCGAACCAAAGGCGGGATCTTCAGGCGGCCGGTACGCAAGCTAGCCGTGATACCGGTGAAGAGCGACGGGGAGACGTCGCTGGGGGGAGAATGTTAAGAATCGGGACGCATACGAATTGTAAATATTAAATATAAGATAGGCAATGCGTCCCGCTTCTCCCCCACGGCCAGCTCGGTACACCCGCGAGCCTCTATCCCCACCACGCACCGAGACAGAGCGCGCTACTCCCGCACGCCGAACAAAGGAATTGGCCACGCCCACCAGAGAGAACGGGCTACGACCGCGTGGTCCTACGCCGCCAGCGGGCGAATAAAAGCACGCCGCTGGCCCAGAGAAAGTCAGTATCGATCGGAAGCTTAACACGAGAAGACATACGAACTGAAGACTGAAAAATACCATCGATTGCTGAAGATTATCGCCGTTTATGAAGATCATCGTTTACGAAGAAAATCGCCGTTAGCGAAGATTATCAACGTTGCGAGAAATTCTTTGTGAATAAAACCTCAAGAAGAAACTACGTCTATCATTATTACAAGGAGACCATACAGTCCACTGTCCCGATTCCCTACAATTTATTTAGGTTATATTAAGGCTAAAATAGCATTACAGTGTAGAGTTTTATGGTATGTTGTAACATTTTGTATGGTTACAATTTTCGCTGACTAACGTGAGTATAGTATAGTTACAACAGAACTTTATAAGCAATTTATCGTAAATATAGACGTCCGCTCACCAGTAGAAAGAACGGTATATATTTTGATTTTGCGACAGAAGTGTGACAGGCATTTTCTGTTGACTGAAATATGAAACATCATTAAACTTCATAGTACTTTATATCTTCATTACTACGCGAACGAAGTCGCTGGCAACAGCTAGTAATTAAATAAAATAACAAACAAATAATAATTTATTTAATTTAAATATTCAATTACTTAACGGTGCTTATTGTATCTTGATTACAGATTTTATACTATTTACTTTAAGCAAACAAAATCATAATTAAATGGATTTATTAAGTAGGTATAACAGTCGTTACCTGCGTGAGTGATGCCAATAAATGAGGACAATACGTCTTCTATAACGTTAAGACCAACTGCTACGACATAACTTTGTCACTAGGGCTATTAAAGATTACTCCAAAACACGAAGGGGAACATAGAATATTAACATTTGTATGATATTTTGAATTTAAATAATACTTGGAATAAATTAAGCTCGTTATTATATAACAAATATAATAAATATACAATAAGTCATTCGCGAACATTACTTCAATAGTTTAAACATTTTGCAGCTTACTACCTATTTACTATTTTAATTCGTCATTTTGGAAGCTTTACTCACATCTAGATTATGGTAAATACCCCAGTCTCATAGACATATAGGACGTAAAAATATATAAGTTAAACTAGCTTATACCCGCGGCTTTGCTTGCATTTAAGTCATTAAATAAGTATCAGAGATCATTTCAATAAAAATGAATCAATATGATTCCAAACAGCTGAAACTATAGTCAGTTGGAAACTATAATAAATTTTTTTTTAGTTAAAAAGTATCCTATCTTACTTCTAGTAGGTACCTCCAAAAATATGTGTACAAAGTGATGCATGAAAGCGTAACATACAAACTCTCATTCACACTTATAATATTAGTAGGGACAAGTCTAAAGATATTATTTTAGATTATGAGTTTTTATGTATTCTACTAAGAGTTCCAAATTGCATGTTTTTCACAATGTTTTAATAACAGCTCCTTTATTATATATGAAAAGTTATGTCGTGAAATGTATAATTTAATCCCCTAACAATTTCAATCGTTCAGATTTGAAATTCTTTTTATGAATGCGTTATTTACCTCTTCTCTAATTATGACCTTTCATGTCTGATTGATTGTGAAAATGAGCATAGTTGTTCTTCAACCCTTTTTAGAAAATAATTATTAGTTCGGCCAGTTCGTGTGTTCGCAGTTGAAAGGACGTCATTGTTTACGAACGATGGCGGGTTGAACGGCGATTTTGGAGTTAGATAACAGCGTCGATGGGTACGATCCATCATTGCATTAAAGGGGGTCGCAATTTTATTGATTCTCTACCTTTTTTTCTAGTGAATGAAATAAACTTTTCGCTTGTAGGAAATGTTTATATATTTATATATTGTTATGCTTTTATCTCGGAAATAGAGATAAGTTCAGGCTTCAGAGAAATTCAAGTTTTATGGAACTGAGTCATCAGACGCCTAATCAGAAGTCTGTTCTGAGAAAGATAACATTTATTTTGTTGATTTTTAAATTAAGTTTTAAAGAGACTTTGATTACTTAGAAATTATTTATTTATTTAACAAACGAAATTAAGATTTTATTTTATTAGATTAATAATTTTAAGCTGAAAACTAAAATGCCAATCAAATACAGCAAAGCAATTTTCTCTAATTTGCAATAGTTTATGCAAATGAATGTCTAATTGTTTATTGGAATAGCGTGGTGGAGGGTTTCTGCCTCAAGACTATTGAAAACAAAATCCTGATTTGCATGTGCAAATAACTATGTAGTGAAATCTAAACAGCAATTTTGTAGACAATGGGCAAAGCAGCTGCGTCAGAGCGTCCCCTACTAGGAGTACATGAAAATTAAACAATAATTTCTTGCTGTCAATTTATTAAAACAAAAGGGTCACTAGAGGTACTTTTTATAAATGAACACACAATTACCCTTCAATTACGCACATAATTATTTTTTACTACATAAATATAATATTAATAATAAAAAGAACAAACAAAATTTAGTCGCGAGAGAAAAACTCACGTAATATAACAAGTACCTATCTAGTAGAGTGTGCCACAAAGTTCTAAAAGTGTGCAATAAAATTAAAATCGTTAAAAGTGTGCCGCGACAAAAAAAGATTGAGAAACACTGATATAGTACCTATATTGAATACACTAGACCTAGAGAGATCACCGAGAAGAAGATTGTAGAGCTACAAGGATTGGTCAACTATAAAATGTTTATACCTATATTAAATATTGCAATATGTTTCCAATACTCTATTTATCTGTTTAATTTAAAATATTGAACAAATAATAATAAACAAAAGTAGTGCCAAAACTCGCTCTATTGCACAGATTTTGTTTTTCACGTCTACTCAGTATACATATTTCTCAATGATCTAGTATATCTGTTTATCCTTATTTAAATTCAAAAAAATAATCACAAACCTAAAATATACATTAAAATCTCTTCAAAAGACAGGAAAAGTGTGTAAATTGCGTCACTATTACATCGCAAAGGCAAATGAAAACGAACGTACGCACGTCTGTATGATACTTTATGTTTGCGTAACGCCGAGCACATAAAAATGTCATGTGCATAATGCACCCAATAAATATTATTCCCTTTGGATTCGCCTAACTCTGTTTAGTCTCTCTCCAGAGATATCGGTCACTGTGTTAGCTATCAAAATAATCTCAACACATGATTGCCAATCGAATTTAACCTTTGTTTCAAATACGCTTAGGACTACTATATGGAATAATGATAGTGAACTTGAATTGCATGGAAAAAAATCTAAAATATCAGTGGGGTAAGTTATTTGTGCAACTAATGCGGAGGGTATCTAATGGTTTAAGACATGGTCATGTCTTACTGAATACAAGAGTGCATTTAATTTATGGTTGACACTAGAAAGGGTAGAGGATTAGCCTTTGTTAATTTTATCTTTAATATTTTATGCACAATTAAAATTTACTTTATTTAAGGCTATAAATTTTAACACAAGTGAAGTTAATGTTTGGGTACATTGCATTTAGATGTGAATGCACTGTTTACTTTTTATGCAGGCGTTTTTATTAACAAAACATTTGCCTTTACCAGTTTTGGATTTTAATTAAATTGCATCTTGCATCTGACTAAAGATTAAGTGTATATAATTTCGTGTTTGGTTTGAAGTAATAAAGATTTCTTAGATTACATAATCCAACTTTGACGGTTGTTAAATACAAAGAAACAGAGTACTAGTAATAAATAGTTTTAAGTGTCATAATTCCGTGCATATAAATGGTTATCTAATGTTGGGAAAGTTTTACGAAACTGAGACCATGTCCCAGAAGTTAGTCCCAAAGGGCATCCACCCCGGCCGGCACACAAATTCTGTTTGCACAGTAACCTACATTATGGTTCGTCGCGTGAGGGATGGCATCATTAATGACGAACACGAGGGATATGATTTGGAGCCCTAACCCCAACAAGTACCCCTCCGTGACTCTGAATGCATTGATCTTCACTTCAAAACCGAAGATATCAAAATTTGAGTAAACACATTTTAAGTTAAATTACAAACAATTTATCTGCCAAAATAATAATAAATATACGATCCGGTGATGTTTTACTTAATTTAAAAGTTATACTCGTAAAATTTCGATATACAGTTGCTCTGGCGGCGCTCTCTCCAATTTCAATATCTGATTGAACTCGTGCCGGCGATCTATTGTGCCGACGACGTGAAGTCCGGAAGCACCTAGGCCACATAGAGAGCGTCACCAAGCTTTACAACCTTTACAATTCGCCCTTCTCTACGTCTATTCAAATTTTTACCCTCCACAGCACAGGCTCCTCTAGTTGCACGCACTTCGAGTGCTCTCCGACTATTCACTGCAATTTCATCAAGCTGCGGTCTACCTCCACTGTTTGTTCAATCAAATTGAATGGGTTTCTGTAGCTTGTCAATATTATGACATAATGATATTCATATCAATAACAAACGTATCCAATGTATGTTCTATAAATAAAAGGTAGCGTAATAGAACGTAACGATGTTTTGATTAGTCTAAGATTATGTAGAACTCGTATCGCAAACAAAACATTAATTTGTAAATTACCTTTGTACGTGCCAAAGGAACTTAGCAAACAGTATTGCCACGCGGTCTTTTAATCACGATATCGTCGCTAATTTCCTTAATACCTCGTCTGATTTCAGCGGAAATTCTCTAAGCTAATAAATCGGCGACGACAAACAACTAAAACAGAGTTATAACAACAAAGTCAAATTACTGAAGGAGTTTACCGCATTCAGACGGGGCGCAGAGCCTAGCCGACACCGGGTAGGCACGTGCGACGCATACTGATGCACGGGCTCCTAACTCTCCCAAGATTTTCAGATCCGGATTTTCCTTTCTTTACAATGGGCCTACTCTTGGGGCATATCAATTGCAGGCGGTTATGTCGTTAGAAAGTTTTAGAGAGGGAGAAACCGCCAGCGCATCGATTTTTGTGGCTTAGTAAGAAAAATTTTCGCTACGTAAATCGTGATATGAATTTAGAAAATTTTCATATAAAATTAACAAACAAGTGTAATTTAGAACAGATTTTGTTAGAATGTGTTATAATTTATTGAGATTTAGTTACCATTAAGGAAGCTTATTGTACTAATGGTAACTTGGATCGTTCATACTAAAGTAGAGTGCCATACGCGATTACTTATCATGAAAATTATATTAATGGCGAATAGGGTGATCCGTTCATTTAATTTACATGAAAGTTCTTCTATTGTTCATTTTTCTATAAAGAGGGATTATCCACCCTAAGTAGCGATCCCTCGGGTATTAATCCTATTGTGAAATACCCTAAAATACCCAACATGTAGGTCAGTGTATTAGAAGAATATCGATTGAATTTGCAATGTTACATTATTGGTTATCTGCTTACCTATTTAGATGTCAACATAGACAATATCAATAATATAGGTATTCCATATAAAATATTTATAATGGAACATATCTTGTGCTAAAGTAATGTAAATTGAAATAGTTTAAATAACTAAATTCCATAATTAAAAACTTCCTTTAAAGCAACAGAAAACAAGTTTATTTTGAAATCCTTTCTAACAAAATGTACGTATTGTAAGATAGTTAGAGACAGTAAGGAAAAACTCAGGTAGTTAGGGGTACCTTAAGAGATTCTTGGATGAAGTGGGCCGCGACAGTACCCCCACGCCTCGCCTAAACTCTGCGCACGGAGTTGGAAAATTGCATTCGTTATCGCATATCCGTATCCGGCTGCGTCCTTTCTGCACTCTAACCTTTAGCTTATATGGATAAGACTTTTTGAAATATTTATTTATTTATTGTTGAAATAGCAACACAATTATTTTTGTCTTTTGTATGTGAGTGATGTCTATGGTGTGTGTGAAAAGGGGTCTGTACGAGAAGAGTCGACGTGTGCTTTGTAATTTTGCAATATGTATTGATGATGTGAAATTAAAGAATATATTAAAAAGAAGTTTTGTTTCACTGTCATCCTTATAAAACATTTATTATTATATTATAGCTAATAAATATATTTGATATGAATCAAAAGTTAATAAAATTTTGTAATGTTATATGAAATTATAATTTGTTGATTATTTATTCTAATATTTTATTTGTTTCACTTTAACATTACTTAACATTGTTTTTTTATTTAAATTTATGTTATAGACTAAACCCGAGATAAGTACAGAAAATAGACAGAATATCATATGTAGGATTATCCACAATCACCTAAAACTTTCCTGTCTTAAAACTCTATGTAGCAAGCAGTGAAGTTACAAATGTCATTCGGCCGACGTAAATAAATTCCCAATACAAATTGATTTATTACAAGTGATCGCGTATTCAATCTGTGGCAATGTCCAGCATTTACGTTGACGATATTGTGTTTACTCGTAAAATCTATCTATTTGACCGCTTTTAGTACAATAAATTTTGTCATTACGTATTTTTCATTTTGTGTTTTATTCGCAAATTTGCTATTCAATTATTATGTATCTGTGCTCCGAGGTTTTAAATTTGGATTATTGTTTATTAATTTGGGCATTTAGCATATTAGGTTATTTTTAGTTATTAAGAAGATACAATTTTTAATATTTATTTATTATTAATTTCCAAGTTAATCATTATCACAATTTATCATTATTATACCAATCCAAATATAAGTAGTATACCGCACAAATCGTCAGCAGCGCCTGATTATTTTAAATAACAAAACAATAATAACTGTAAAACAAAATAATAAAGGCGTAGTAAAATTTAAATTAAGAACAATATTGTTTTAACAACAATATAAAATTGTGACAAATTATAAAAAATATTACCGTATAAAAGTTTTTACGCTCTGAGACCCTTTCTGCCTTCTTCAGTCCCTTTTGGTGACAGACAACCTCGCTCTCTGGAATGACCTCTATTCATCTGTAGGCACTCACTCATTCTGCTAATGGAGTAGCCTTTTTATGCGACGAAATAAATAACATTGAATAGTAAAAGACTTCTTCAGAGACTCTCTTAAAAATCTTAAAATAGCGTTAACTTTTAAACAATTTTGTTTTTGTATTATTCCCATATTTTGTGGAACATTTTAAGTTTAGGCACATATAATCAATTTATCGTAAATTCAAAGCAGACAGACGTCTTTTTATATTATTTTAACTCAAAGAACTCTTTAACATAGTATTTTTTTTTTATTTACTTATAGTAATTGGGTCAATAGATCGCTTTTACTCGTCAAAATAGATATAAATTAAATAAGTTATAATCAATTTGATTTAGCTGCTGTATACTGGCATTGCCCACTTACATACTAATGTCATAATAATATATAATAAATCTACTATGATGTAGAAGACTAGCTGCTGTATTCTGCTGCATTCTCATCCTTTATATACCTACGGGTAAACATAAAATGATATCAGTTATGTCCAAGCTTTTTTATCCTATGCTTATTTATAGTAAACAAGCATAGGAGTAGAAATTCACACAATTTACATTATTACAAAAGGAAACAACTCGTAAAAGAACTGCGTCCCCACTGTGGTTACAACCAGTGATAGTGTAGACATAAATTTTAAATTTACCCGCTTGGATGCATATCTACATTCATATAACACCAAGGGCATGGGGGTTAGTCATAATTCTTTGCTGGCTTAATCGGGATAGACAACTTTATAAATGTTAACACATTATACTTTTACTTTTTAACTGAAAACAAACAAGGATTGTGCCTTGATATTATATTACATATTAAGTTAAACATCCTACGGAAAATTTTAATTTAGATTGGTCCAGAAGTAGATAACAAAAATATTCGAAAAAATATATACGCTGAACCAAACCTACTAGCGTAACTACTTCTGTCTCACATAATTAGTTATTAAAACAAAAGAGTGTCTAAAAATGAGGATAAATTTGTGAAGTACCATTTCTTACGTATGACTCGTTTTGTTTTGAAGTGACCAAGTAGCTAATTGAAGGATTTTAGACAAATAAAGTCATTTAAAAATTATTATATAAAAATATCTCAATGATGCAGACAGACTTCAATTTTTAAATATTTTTCTATATTAAAATGTAAGAGAACATGAACATTGTACGGAAACGTTTCATTGTATTTTATTTTGTTAGAGAGTAGCATTGTGAGTTTTCAGTAATCTATAGTATTTTGTGATCGGCTTGTCTTATCCCGCCTTTCCTATTGGTAATGAAAATTCGAGACGTTCTGTCTCGTCGGCAAAGAGGAAATTGAGTTTACGCTTTCTCATTTCTTTTGTACATTAACTGAATATTGTTTTATTTATTACTGCTTCTCGATACAAATCAAATTATATAATGCGTTCCGATTTTCTTTTTAAGATGGCAACACGTTTATTTGCATTTGAAAGCAGTTACGATACAATGATAATTAGAACGAATGTAAATATTGCAAATACTTCTTTTATAATTACTTTTTTTTGTCTTCTAATTTTAAAATGATAATCGAAACCATTCTGTATATCCCATCGTTTTTACATATTATTCTATAAGCAAAATTAGTCCGTACTGTATAATATAGTTTTGCATATATTTCGTTGAACATGTTTTCTCTGCCCAATAGCTGTTAGTTTTTCCACCTAAATCAAATAAAAAAGTAATTAATTGCCACCTTTTAACATCCGTATAATATTTCTTGGTACGCGTCTATGAATTAATTATTAGTAGGATTTATATAAAATCTTAATGTAAAAATAGATTCATGTCTAATCGTTAAAGCTGGTGTTCAGGGATTCTTAGAGATCGAAGAGTCATGAATGAGTAAGAAGAGGACCGACATGAATTTTTTATGAGGTCCCGCTATAATACGTCTTGCACGAGGGCTAGGCTGTAGAGAATCGATTACTTATGGTCGCAATTCTAATTGAGATACTTTTATTAGACAGACAATTATTTTTTAATACTACAAAAATTTTATTAAATAATGTAGTTAATAACTAAAATTAATATTAATGCGGTCTGGGGGGCTACTCAGGCGCATTTTGGACGTTTCCTACTCAGGAACACTTACGTAATCATTCACGAAATTACGGATTTGACAGCGACGTCACGACGGATAGGCCACACAATGCTTATTTTACGGACATTCGACAGAACATTTTACGGGCTTATGTGTCAAAATTCACATAAACTATAGAAGTGACAACCGTATCACGAAACTTCGGATATGCCTGAGTAGCCCCTAATGTCAGTAGTAATCACTAATGCTCTCTGTAATACGATGTATTTTTGATATTTAACTCATTGATTTTTACAGTGCTAACAACAATGACAAGTTCGCAGTTTCGTGACAATACGACTTTACATATAATTGGCTCAACTTTTTTGTCATTATATTAAAGTAAATAACACATCAATATTTTTGAATAAGCCATAAGTTTTAAGATTGAAATCTGTATTTTTGTTCATGTCAGTTACATTTCCAGTGCTCGTAACTAACATTGAGTTACTTGAATGTTTTATGAACCGCCCCCATTATCTGAAAGCGAACGAATGTTTCGTAACTGGGTCGTATCTATTTTAACTCACATTTTTTTAAGTCAACCAGTCATTTAAAGCAATAGGATCCAATTAATCGAAATAGATGCGGCTTACTACATATAGTCTTTTAAATTAGTTATCATTATTAATTTTTTAGATATTGTTTATTTACCTTCTTAATCTTACATAATGATAAACTCGAAATGTATCTAATTCTAATAATCTCTGAGTTAAATTATAACGTGATAGAACGGGCACATATTTCATTTATATTGACTTTATACGGTTGTTAATTATTATAAAACAAGCGTTTTGTTATCATACAAAACATCTTGAGTTCATTGACCCTAAAACTCTTTATTGATAATTTAATCATAATTTATTATAGAGGACACGTTAATCTTCTATATATATAAAACTCAAAGGTGACTGACTGACTGACTGACTTAGTGATCTATCAACGCACAGCCCAAACCACTGGACGGATCGGGCTGAAATTTGGCATGCAGGTAGATGTTATGACGTAGGCATCCGCTAAGAAAGGATTTTGATCAATTCCACCCCTAAGGGGATAAAATAGGGGATGAAAGTTTGTATAAATCTTATTAGATTTATTTCATTCATTATTACGCAGACGTAGTTGCGGGCAACAGCTAGTAATAAATAAAACGTATTGTAATGCTTACTATTGCGTTTATTTTGATTTTTTAGTCTCATAAAGCATCATAGTTAAAGTTCATTGTATAATCACAAGAACGTGTTAGAACAATAGAAAACTATACATTCTTAGTAAGTATAAGAGGGGTAAGAGGTACAACAATGGGGTGCAATAAGGAAAGTGGCGCTTGTCGTCGCCCGCACTGAACACACTCTTTCTCATTTCGCACGGTTTAATACTCGCACAATCTTATTCGAGATTTCTTTACACTACTATTATAGAAGAATTTAAAGAGAATAAAAAGAAAAAGTTAGCAAATTGCATCAACTATGATAGCTGCAAAGCTGTCGAAAAGTCAAATTATTTTTTTCATAATATAAACCTTATAGAGTTATTTAAATTAATTTATACAATTTGTATTAAATAATATATATTATTTATTGTATTTTAAAATGATGCGAGTCACAACATGAGCGATCAGTACTTTAACTAGTGAAAGCAGAGCAGTGTAGGTGAAAATCTTTTATTATTTACAACACATTTGCCACGGATGTTTGCGTTGTGTCCGCTTTGATTTTTCACCCCACTATATTGTACACGTGTGATACGAATGAACGTGGTTGATGGTTTGACTGCAAATTTTAAATAAGATGTAAAAAGTTAATATTAAAATAAAATATATTCAATTGTTTTTTGATTGTAATAAATGCGTGTTGTTTCAATAACAAAAGGTGTAACAAAAAGTTACATAATAATTCCCAAAACAAGTTCAAGCTCAAAGCCAATGGCATGCGTAATTAGAGGCTTTCTGTCGTGAAAAAGTGAAATCAATTTACTCGAAATTAAAAAAGAACTCGCTACGTACGTCCAAGGGAAAACTTTCATGAGATTAATTCCCTTGATAAAATTTCACGGTTCAAGAAATACAGCTATACCGGTTGCGTGGGGCGATGAACGATACTGATTACGTAATTCAGTCAATACGACCGAAGAATATGGAAAAAACTGTATGAAAAAAAAATACACTAAAATATACGTCCTAAAAATATTTTTCAATGTAAATTTATATTGATTATTTTATAATAAATATGCATACTACTCTTGATTTTGACACAAAATCAATAATAATTTAATCCTATATTGTATTTTTTTAAACAGATGTTGTTCATATGACTCCAGAAATATGTTTTTATATATTGTATATAAAAGCATCAAAACGCAAAGTTAAACTATTCTAAAATTATATATTTGAATGTATATTTATGTTAATTGACCACTTCAGTCTTTTTAATATTAAAAAACATAAAGTTATTTAAAATACCACTTTTGCATTCTTCTTACATCTACGGCGTAGTAACGTAGCACTACGCCTGTGCTACGAAAGGTTTCAAGAGGAATGAAAGTGACTGTTCCCGGGAGAGTACCGGAATAGACAACAGACTTCGTAAAATAAGAGACTTAAATATATCTATTGATTTTTTGTACATATCCTTTTTACCATCTACTTTATTTCCAATTCCAATTCAGCGTTAATAATAACAATAATTAACATGAAGGTCTAACATAACTTACAATTCAGAACTTGATGTATTTAACACGCCCTCTCACCCACAAACGGCGCAATTGAAGATAAACTATCAAATTAAGGGCCAAATTGCGCCCACAAACTGCAACCAGACATTGCCTGAACTTCATTGTTATTGTTGCTATAAACTTAGTCTACTAGGAAACTCCTAACTTGTCTTAGCGACTGAATCATGTTCGCGGAAAACGCTCAGAGCTATGAGACAGCCTTATTTCGCTTATTATTGTGCCGATTTAGATTGCTTTCGCTTTCCTTACAAATTGTTAGTATTTCTGGAAAGACCTATTCAAATCATGACGACTGACATTTGTTGTTTTGTTTAATTAATACACTCTAAGTATAACTATTAAAATAATATATTCTATATTGAGTCTGTAATACAGTAATTAACGTACTAATAATATAATTATAATTATAGTATAGTAAGTGTCGGGTTTCCACCAATTCCGTCCGACTCACGAACCGTAACGAGGACTTGACATAACACCCGTTAGACATAATTTAATGTCAGTGGCAACTCGGCGACACACCGCGGACTACAGCTGCAAGTATTCGCAGAATGGTGCCATTTCAAACTTTCTGTTATTTATTACTGTTAAACTTAACTTCCGCAAAGTTCAATTCTGGACATGTGACATACTCAACTGTTACTGTTTTCCGAACAATTAATTTATATCACAAAAATATGTGGAATTTCTTTATAATGTGGAATATATACCTTTTACAGGAAACAGTGTCGTTTTTTTTGTAAACAATTTCTCATTCACAATTTACTTAAATAATAATAACACTTAATTAAGTTAACATCATATTTATTTAGATTTATTTAAATGACTTCATATACAATGAATATATCAGTAATGTAATCAGTAAACTGTGGTGAGCATTTATTATAATAACAATTGAATTCAGATTCGATTATAAATTCTTCTGTTTTGTAATGAACGGTTTGCGACCAAAATTAAAACATCGGTAACGATTGTAAATTCTCATTAAAAACCATAATGAGGTCGGACGACAACTCGTTAATTATTATTCATGTTTCGTTATTGTCGTGTAGCGCAACTTGAAAGTTTTTTAATGGAAAAACTTTTTTAACTGCCCAAATCTCTAGAATTGTCCATAAATAACTGTTAATGCAAGCTGTTACGCACGGGCGAAAGTTGTACTTTTCTTCTAAGATTGAAATGAGGGTCAGAACGGCACGTAGGTAATTATTTAAGAGAGAACAACCCATAAAACATTTGCTTGCGCTACAATTTTTTAAACATTTTGTAAAGTATCACGTAGAAATTTATAACAGACACGCCGCGACCATTATGACTTCAAATTCGAAACGTCTAAAGTCTTAAATTAGCTATTAGAAATCATATTTCCTATATTCATAAAATATTTAAATTACTAATTAAGAACAAAACAAATCCTATTATAAGAATAGAATCACGGTATTATATTTCAACATTAACAACGCGTATAATCAATGTGCTTATTACAAAGGTATTTTCGTTCAAAAAACAACAAATGTAAAATGGTTACATAAAAGGATTAATTAGCAACAAAAGCATTGTTTATTATTTAGATGTTGCTTTTATATTTATATTGAAACACAATACATAGTTAGAAATGAAAATTAGTGATTAAACAATCTATTTTTAATATTTATATAAGAAAAAACAAAAGCAATATGTTATAATTTATCATTTGTTTTTGTATTTAAAATATTAATTAATTATATAAACAATATTATGAATTAATATATATATAAATTTATTTATTAGAAACGGTAGTACTTAATATATTGTAAGATATACGCGTATAATACATATATAGACTAAAACTGAGAAACTACCCTCAATACATTATATATAGTATATACAATATTTTACATTCTTACATTTAATATACTTGAAATCGTTTAAATAATTAATGCGCTTTTCTCTTAATTAATCGACTTTACTGTCTACCCTACAAAACAAGTCTCAATATTCATGTTAAACATCCATTATCACATTCCATTACAACATTAAAAACTAAATACAATAAAACGATAAAATCGATTATAATTTATGATTAATAACTATTAGGTTAAGGAACGTGTGTATACTTGTACGTACTTACCTTTCCACAAAAGCCTGAATGGGGCTCTACTATCAGATGAGTACAGGAAGTGTTCTCTTTGAATTATGGCTGACCACTTCCGCCAAATGTATTTCCGTTCCCTATATGCCTGTAGTCACCCCCACTGGCATGGTTAGTTAATCATTCAATGAATCATAGCTAATCAGGGTATGGTGTTAGAAAATATATTCCATGAACATTATCTTTAGCATTTCAAGATTTATTTATTATTATTATGCTTCATTCTTTTGATACCAAAATCAATATATTTATTTCGCATAAGCTCTTTAGGTTCTTGCGTATAGCCATTATATATGAGATTTCGGAAAGTCATGTGACGAGAAGAAATCCAGTACAATAATGTTAGTGTTAGTAGGTACATTCTTGCTTAGTTTTAAATTCAGAACCTTTAAAAATTTAAATTTAGTACCTAAGTATACATGCATCAGTTTTGAGTTAAGAATTCCATAACACAAGGTATTATTCTAATTTAAATATTAGTAAGCATCTAAAATACACCTTAACTTCATTTACAGGATTTTTAAGTATAAATATAGGTATTGTAATTTAAAAAAAAACACGAATGTAGAATAGTTGATATAGACATGGTGTTGTCTTTCACATTCAAAAAATGACAAGTACTAGTTTAGTGAGGGTATTATAAAAAAAAGAGTATAATTTTTGTGTTAGAATAATTTATTTTTATATATTTTTATAATTTTAAAGCGAAGTAAAATATAACTCATTGAGTTTTTATAGGACTTGAATTACAAAACAAATATCATAGAAAAGGTATAACCTAAGAATGCCCATGTGTATTAAAATATTAGTGAACTGCCGTACAACATTACACTCGTACACTATTTAAATGTAAATATTCATTTCTTTATTTACTTGCACAAAATATACCGAAGTTCATTAATATTTAACTTTTCTTTTTCCGTGATCACGGCACGCTTACTGAAACAGATCTCATAAATATGTAATGATGGTCTGAAACGGGCCAGAGTGATGCAAAATTTGAGATTGCCCCGTTTATAAACAAGAGGGATATTCTGTAACATTTATCGTTATTTACCGTATTATCGTTATATTAGTCGGTACAATGGTTTTTAAGTGGTATGAATAATTTTAAATCTTTATTTGGGATAACAAATAAGTTATACTAATATATAAAATAGTAAAGTTTAAATGTTTGAATGTGTTAATGTCACGAATAATCAGTCATAGTATGGACATTTAGTACAAATTTATAACAAAAATATGTTTTTGAATTGAAAGTTTCAACACATCTATAGTGCGAGCACAACTATTACTATATTAAGCTTTATTTTTTATTGAGTACTAAAATGTGCGTTCAAAATAATTCTTCTTTTGAATTTGTAATGAAAACGATCGTTCTTAAGTAGTATAAAATTCTACTTAAAGAAAGAATGATTAAAATGTGACGTTAAAAACCTAATATAAAGTCAAATTCAGGATTAAAGAAAAGTTGAGTAAGACAAAAATGTCAATTATCCTATAATTGATTGAAACACAGTTGCTGAAGCTTCGTCTTAATTAAATGAGAGTTTTATTCGATTCATTTTAACTTTAATTGATTATACTTAAAGAAAAGAAAAGAAAGAACTTGAAGGTTTGTGATATTTAATGCGAATATTTAAATTAATATGAGATACTTTAACGTGACCGAGATTTCATTGAAAATTCATATTTAGAGAATTTCTTCTTCAATAATGTAATATATTTTAGGTATCTATTTAAGATTATGGTGGACATCAGTATGGTCGATGGTATGCGAAATAAAATACTTGGGCCTTGGAATTTAATTTTTCCCGTGAGTTTGTTTTTTTTTAAATCCAAACGTTAACGGACGAATATTAAATTCCTTTTACATTCTTACAATATTTTTTTACAGAGTTATGAACATTGAATATTTTCTAAAGCCGCAATAAAGAAAAGTTTAAGAAAGTTTTAACGAATTCTTTTGGAATTGCAATGAAACAGGAAATGAATTTATTGTTTTTAATAACACGAAAATGCGGTTCGTGAATTAAAAACTAATTAAATTTCTTAAACTTTGAATTCATAAGCTAAAATTTGATATTGGCATATCTAAAATAAATATGATCGAAGGTCTCACAATGAAAACACTCGGAACCCTTCCGCTTGACCGCGGCCCGAACAGAACGTCATAACTTGACTCTCCCAATAATATCGTCATATTTTTCTAACATTGCGAAATTGGAATAAAAGGAAGGAAGGGAAAGTTCCGGATAGAAATTGGAAGGGTCGTGCGTCGCACATAAATAATAGACACAATCTGTGACGCAACCGTGTGGACGAAACTAGCTATTCCGTGATAGGACGTGTTCTATGATTATTGTAGTTACAGATTTAAGAGAAACTTGGACAGTAAGCATTCGACCTACAGACTATTTATTTAACTCCAAATAAATCAATTACTCCAAAGGAGAATCAATCCCTAGACTTACGAAAACTATCACGCTGAGAAAGATAGTTGTTTATATAATAGACACACATATATATTTCTCATATAATGTCAATCGTAAGCATAATCGATACACCGAGAAGTGATTGTGAATGATCCGCCTCTTCCCTTGTTTCTAGTAAATGAGACGCGATGCAATAACTTCCCTCTGCACTACTCCTGTTGCTCAAATTATAGGCATTGTCGTCTCATTTTGTGACGTCACGGTTGAAAGAATTAAACAAAATATTTTGTTTCAATGAATTAAACAAATGAAAATTATATTTTGTTGATAGCTGTAGAGACAAAGATAATGAATATTTTTAGTTACACAATATGTATTTAATTTTAATAATAATATTTAACTACGACAGTTTATATCTTTTCAAAATAAAATAAAAAAATGATCATAGAATACCCACCATTAATACTAAAACTTCAATAAAACACAAATAAACATAAATTAACTAAATACCTTAGAACCAAGAATTCTTGACAACAATTTACAAAGTAGTTTCATAAATCCAATTTACGAGCTATAAATAAAGCTTCTAACCTAATAACAAGAGGAAGGGAACCTCAATGAAACTCGATAGGTGGTATACTTTCATAAAATGTCAGAAGACAATGAGTTAGGCAAGCAGATATCCTATTTCCTTATATTTACAAACTACACGTATAAACGTCATTTATTTACATATCTATTTTATCGTTAACAGTAAAGTAAATGTATTTTTTCTACTATTATAGAATTGTTTATCTACTAAAACAAATAAAGAAATATTTATATTAAGGGATTTGCAATAAAAACTGCATTTCAAGGCGATTAGCGAAAATGCGACTTGAAAGTGAATCACCACCATCAGTCTGTATATCACTTTTTAATAGGACACCCAGCTCTGTGCATATTAGGAATGATACAAATCTTTAATAAACACATAGACTTCTCTATTTTACTAATTCAAAAAAACTACCATAAGTTTGGATTCCTGATTCTAGACAGTTAACTTTGTTATAATATGTAGGTATATGTACTTTAGTATTTTTAAATGTTTTGATCGTGTCATAGTCGTCTTTAACCACGTGTGAAACTGATGAGGATGTCCATTGAGTTACATGGTTAACTGAAGCGCACAGACAGATGATGTATAATAAAAAGTCATTTTTGATGGTGACACAGCTGTTTCAATGAATGTCAAAGAATAAAGAGAACCTAACCTTACATACAATAATAATAAAATGTAAACGCACAAAATTAGCATAATGCTGAATAACACATTTTGGCCCCCCGTGAGAGAAATAGCACGTGGGCAAACAGCGAGACAAACGGCACCGCACTTCCTGGGCCCCGTTAAATGTACCCCGAAACGGGATAACGTGAAAATATGGTTTTATTTAAAAATATAACAATAATTTTCTTTTTTTATAACCCACCTAAGTAAATATAACTTGGTTTTTGCTTAACCTAGATTATGTTTGATTTAAACTTATGTGTAATCCCTTAAAAATAACAGATATTAGTATAACAGAAAATATATAAAGTGTATAGTTAATTTAATTATTATAAATATTTTATTTAATATTTTAAATACGTTTTTCGGCTTACATTTTAATTTTGGATGGTGTCGTCGAAAGGAAAAATTTGCGATGTAAATATTTCTATAAATAAAATTGTCATTTTTAAATTAAGAAATTGATTAAAAGAAAAGAAGAACGCAAGGGACAAGGGAATGGGGATTTCAATGTTGATTGTGAATGGGAACGGATGTATGTGTTTAAGATATATTGTAATATTTTTAGTATAGGTATAGTGTAAATAGTATATTACGGGTTTTATTCAGAGTTTCACAGTCCACTCTCTCCTTTGACTACAGGTGGCTCTAAAGCTCTTGAAATGCCATATTAAAATAATTAAAAATAAACCGCGATAGTAAATCTAAAATAACACTACATTTTTTATTTAGTTATGTTACAATAGAAAAAGGATAACAATAAAAAATAATATTGTAAATGATAATATGACATGAGATTGTATATTGCTATGCAAAAATATTGGCCTCGATCGCTAATACTACATATATAAATATCCAGTAATGTGAAAAGCGGAGTTAAAATATTAATCCAGGCAAACGCACTTTGATCTTTACAATTCTGTTTGTACTAATTTAATTATAATTAACTCATAATAAATTCAAAGAGATAGCATCCTTTAGAATTTTATAAAACATTTTCATGCGGAGATATTTTAGGCAAAACAATGTACAATCGCGAACAATTCTTAATTACTTGAATAGACCGCTCGAAACACGAACAAAGTTTTTGTCTGAGGGCTAAATTAAACTCCCTGAATACATTACAATATATGTAACGTATCACACATCTAGTGAAACAAACGTGTAACAAAAGATCTATTTCAATTACAATTATAACTCATTGTAATAAGGTGCATTTTTAAACAATATAAATAGTAACATTTGTAAACCTAATTGAACACGAAAACAGTTGACTTTCACAGTAATGTTTTTAATTACTTTCATAAGTATCGTCTTATAACTTCTTTGGAATATTGTTCTTTGTTGCCTAATTAAAACCTGTGTTAATTAATTGTTCCTTTCTCGGGAATTTATCTCGTGTGAACATTCTCGAAGCGTAAGTGGATTACAACTTTTAAATCTCTTCAAAAATTTCATATGATTGAAAATATATGCATTATTAGTATTCATATTAGAAAACTTTCAATAATATATCTTTTGAAAACAATTTTTTTTTATTGAAAGTCCAGCATATGACCACACTCCGCCTGATGTTAAGCTAGAGTGCGGTCCATGAGCATAGACAACTGTTACCACAGACCACTCCACTCCACTATGCCGGCTTGAGGAGACGAATGTGCTCTGTCTAAATTGACATTGTCTTCTCGTTATCCCGGCTACTTCCAAGCTGATACCGAAACGCGACTTCACGGGTGTTCCGCCTGAAAGTGGTGGTACTTCCCCAGGACGGCATACTGGGCTAATGCCATCATCAGTCTGCCTACCACTCTTATATATACTCTTGTATATTATATATGCCAAATTGACACAGCCTGTTACTAATTTATCATATAGCAGAAAATTATGCGCTATCTCAAACCGGCAAGCACGTCCACTTGACATGAAGCTTGGAGCTGAAATGGGTCAAACAGAATTATAAATCATTTCAGTAGACGTTTTTAGACAAATAAGGATACCATTCATACGGGTACGGGTGTATTTCACAAAGAAGAAGCTATTATTGCTTAATAATGACTATTCGATTCGATTTATCGTATTTTAAGATGTTATTTCCAAAAAGTAGGCATTTGTTTCGGAACAGAATATTGTAATTGCATACGATTGTCGTAAGAACATTGTATGTGTGTGTATTTATGTATTTATATGTATACACATGTCTCGGTCGATTGGAAAGTTTGTAATATATTAATAGTATGTATGTATCAATGAATGGACGCCTTATTATCTACCTGTTACGTGGTTGGTGTTTCTGTCTACCTGCATGGTTAATGTTCTTTAGGTCAACGAAAGTGTCTCCTACAGCAATATTCGTTTTATATATTCTGCATTTTATATTTTTATAATCTCAGTTTTTGTTATTACCAACCGTGTTAATTTTCTTAGTAAACTGGCGTATCTAAATAACTACTGCTAGACTACCATAGGTAATAACGCGACATTTAAATATCGTTTAGTTTTTAAGGTATTAAGTTTTCCGTGGACAAATTTTCGCTGTGTTTTATTGAAAATATATTTTGACCTCTTTTTGCATTACCTTAACACAAAATCAATGTCTACTAATAATCTTCATATCAAAGGAAATAATACATTCGATAAATCGTTTCGCATTAGAATTCCGTTTTTAAATCACTTGCAAACTTATATTTTTACCCTTACTTTGTCGTATTAACTCCACGAGGCTAATAATAAGCGGGGTTTCTATAATGCGAACTGTCAAGCAGTAAATGTGCTATTATGATTGAAAAGATTACAAAGAAACTTCTTTGAAAAGGTCTATTTTTAAAGCTGAATATTTTAGTTTAATTACAAAACATTTCCTCCAATTATCCATATGCAAGGGTACTCACGCTTATTATTTAAAAAAAAACTATTGTTCTATACTATATCTTATTTCATTCCAGTTAGCTTGAAAGTGTTATTGTTCGCACTTTAATGAAATTAAAATTCTGTTCAATTTATAAACACATATCCACATATCATATAGTCTATAAATGTATCTCAAAATCAATAAATTATTTTAGTTTTTGGCAGTTTATTGTAAAAAATAACTTAAAATTTAAAAAATCTATCGCCATACTTCATAGCGTCATTGTTTAAATCCCTTGTCTTCCAGTGCCATTGTTAGTATCTTTGGTTTACCTTCAAACAATAGATAATTTTCAGAGAATATAAACATAATTATAGCAAAGGTAGACTCAAGCAAACTCTTTATTAAAATATTTGCTTCTTCATATATTTATTTAAAAAAATCGGTTGTCTGTAAAGTCGGTTTACTGACGATAGTTGAACGTGACAACGTCTTAAGAAAATACTGATGGAATGGTAGCATTTTTTCAAAAGAAAATTTTAATTTCATTTGTTTAATAGATTTGTATGTATATAGAGAAGGAGGTAATTGGAAATCACAATGAAATTGATCAAGATCACTTCAAGCCTTACATGGAACGCCTCAGAGCGAGGTAACGCCGCATGAGTCATGTTTCTTCGTGCGTGCAGCCGGCTCAATCGAATTATAAGACGTTGTCACGTCAATAAACTGTTAGTTTGACAGTTCAAAGCAGTACTTATGTTAAGTAACATTTATAAAAATTACTATTAATAAAGATTTTAAAACATATATTTCGTTCGTACGAAAAATACTATATAAATAACTTTATCAGTCTACACCATGTGTAGACGGTGAAATAGGAGTCAGTGCCAACTTCCAATTGCACTGAACTGAGCAACTTGCTATTTTATTCAGTATCGTTTAGTGTCTGCTGTAATCAAAAACTGCAATTTATTAGAAACAAAGAGCGCATTGGGAATTTCATATTGGTTCTACATTTTCCACAGTTTTAAAAATAAATTGCGTGAATCTTTTTAAATAATTAAAGGTTAAAGGCATTAAGAACCAGAGGATCAATTAATTTATTTAAACTTTAATTAGAAGCTATGCCTTTATACATTTATTACTGCACCTAATGTTAGTATTGTTTTTGTATATTCTAATATAAAACAATAATATTATTTTTAAGCAAGTGGTTGGGAATATATCTGTCCTAGTAAGAAAGGAATTTTGAATGCAATTAAGGAGTAAATCTATTATAATTATAATTTATTAATAAATAAAAAACATAAATTATCTAATCTATGACGGTAGTTGAACGGAAAGTTTCTTTTCCTGAGTAATGGCTGCCCACTTCCTGCTATATATTTTCACTATCTCACCCGCAGTATGAACCCTGTACATATGAATGACCTTTATGGAGTGTTAATCGAGCATTATGTCCGCTAGATGAAAAACTGTCCCAGTCTTTTCATATTGAAGAGTTTTGTTGTTATATAATATTTCATATCGTGCATACTATAAAATATCTAAAGCCACTTACAACAAACATTACTTAAGACTACATAACTCACCCAACTTATACGACAAAAAAAATTCAAACCCCAGACACTGGTGGTTGCAGCTAATGACGTCACTTGGCTCTGCCACGTGACTGCCACGCGCTCTTTTGAAGATACAAAAAACAAATGAGTACTTACGCCTGTTGAACTTAGCAAATTTAGTCTTGTGAAAAGTATTGCTTGTAATTAAAGTGAATTAAATGTTAAAATTTTAATTTGATATCATATATAGGCAAAATAGATTTTCATTTATTTCTAGTTCGACTATTACATGTTCGTGTTCAGGGTCAAATACTGTATAAAATGAATATATATATATATTCATTTTACTCAACAACTAACCCTAATATTTACGTGCAAGGGGATTGAAACCCTTAACTAAAAATGTGAACAGTATTTATGTAGATTCACTTTATGAACCATGACTCGAAAATTGACAATGCATTATGGTAATTAGGACTTTTATATGCTAGAATTAATTATATAAATTAACAATAGGAACACTTCGCCTTTGTAAATGCAACGTAATAAGTCACGACACCATTAACTCAAACATAATTACCTACGTTTGCTATCGTGTTGACACTAGATGCAATGTTTATCAAACCCTACATCAAAGATTGATTGATAAATACACTGAAATGTGCCTTAGCATAATTGAGAAGGTTTCGGCACTTTCCCTACAGCAATAGGGTGCGCATCGTAGCGTACGACAACTCGAATTAATATAAGTTCTTTGTCATGCATTCACTTTAAATTCGGCTTATAATGACGACGCACTATAAAACGTTATGAATGAGTTAACTCTATCCGAAGCATAAGATACGACGTATGAATGCCTGTAAATGGAAAAACATGGATTTGCTCTTATGGTGCGGTTACATAGCGTCCATGAGCCGTATCGGGAATGTGGACAAAAACTAATATTTGGCGAGGGGTGCTTTTTAAGCCAAACCCTTTCACGTGCGTAAAAAATGGAGAGCCTTTCATACTCTAGGTCGTGTTAGGTGCCTATTGAATTATTTTCTCGATAAATAAATTTGGTATAGCTTCATGTTTTATTGATCGCTGCTGCGGAAAATAATAAATAGGGTTTCTAAGGATTTTTAACTTATTTTTTATTACACTGTGTTTTTTTTAATGTTTTCGTGAACATGATGTGATGGAAGTAGGTACTTTTTTTAACTACATGATACCATATAACTAAATAAATACACATGTGTACATATAGTACAATGATTTAACCCCAAACTGGACTACTCTGACATGGACAACAAAAC